>NMUG010000176.1:0-26306 GCA_002855965.1 Monotropa hypopitys
AAAGTAACTCTTGTCTCCTTTAGGTCCCCCAACCCAAGCTTTTCATAAACTGAATAAGGGAGCAAATTGACACTAGCTCCCAAATCCAATAATGCCTTGTCGATTCGATTGGGCCCAATGTTGATTGCAATTGTTGGGCATCCTGGATCTTTGTATTTATGTGGCGTGTTGGATTGAATGAGTGCACTGAGCTCTGTCAAAAATACGTTCTTATTGATGTTGTGCTTTCTCTTGACGGTACATAAGTACTTCAAGAACTTTGCATATGATGGAATTTGCTTGATGGCTTCAATGAGAGGGATGGACACTTGCACCTGTCTAAAGACTTCATAGATTTTTGAAACATTATTAGTCTTAGGTGGTGCCCTTAACCTATGAGGAAAAAGGGCAGGTGCATGTGTCATAATTGGATCTACGTTGGGTTGAACTTGTGCTTCTTCATCCTTTGGTTTATCATGTTCTTCCTCACTTGGTTTCACATTTGAATCCGGAGGTTGCAAAGGGTAGGAAAGTTATGAAACTTTTGAAAGAATAGTTTTATCTATTTCTTTCCACTCCTCAAAGTTGTTATGGATTTTGCATGCTCCACATTGGAATTTGAATTTAACGAATTCCTAACAAATTTTGGATCTTGGAGATTGAATTGGGGTTGCGAAGGAAGCTTCCCCTTTTCTTGTATAGACACCGCCGAAGTCAAATTTGAGACTTGCTTTTGAAGGTCCCCAAGTTGTTGAGCAATTTGTGCAAAAGTCTCATCAATGTTATATTTAGGAGGAGGGGTATAAATCATACCTTGATTCTTTAAAGGTGCAAATCCTGGAGGTCCTTAGGAAAACGTGGTTGAATTTGGTTTTGTTGTGGTCGGAATGGTGGTTGGAAAGGACCTTGAGGTGGTCCTGCATTTTGTTGATCTCTCCACCCGAATGCAGGATGTTTTGCCCATGCGGGGTTGTATGTGTTAGAATATGAATCATATCGCTGATTCACTGCATTTACATCTGCACTCTGGTGGGCACTATGGTAAAGTTCTTTGAGAGCAGAAGAGTTGGGCATTCAGAAGACTGCTGGTTTGGGTATTCAAATATAAGACATACCTCTTCCACTCTCGTGGTCTTTACTTGAACTTGTTTCAATTGCAAATTTTCAAGTTGACGAGTGAGCTCATCAACCTTTTGATAAAGGCCAACTGTCTCACTTAACGTGAATTTACCTGAACCACTTGGACTTTGGTTTATCATTGCTCCCTCACCGGGGTCCAAGTTGTTCCAAGCACGGTCTTGCTCCGCCATGTGGCCTAAATGTTCCCAAGCCTCATCCAGAGTTTTGTTTCCCAATTTTCCATTACACATCATGTCAATCATTTTTCAGCTATTTATAGAACCACCATTGTAAAAATAAGTGACCAATTGGTACTTATTGAATCCATGATGTAGAACGGTCATGAGCAAATCTTTGAAACGTTCTCAACTCTGATAAAGAGTATCTCCTTCCTTTTGTCTAAAACTTTGTATTTGTGCAATAAGGAGATTTCTTTTCGAAGAAGGGAAATACTTAGCATAAAATGCATCCAAGACTTCTTGCCATGTACGTAGACTTTGTGGTTCTAGTGACTGGAACCATGCCTTCGCCTTTTCTTGTATACCCTCGGCAACGGCGCTAAAAATTGCTTGCGAGTTTACTTTGTAGATCAAAACTCTTTCCCCAAGCATAGAAAAAATGTGTCGCGCAAGCACAGTATCCGGTAAGTCCGGAGTCGAATCCACGGGGAGGTGTGATTGATAGTGAAATAATTGGTAATTTGGTGATGTGTTAGCAGTGGGATGCTAGCCGTGAAGATTTCATTTGGATTATTTTGGTTTTGGTTGATAAAATTACTTCTACAAACAATTTGAGAATACGAAAGCAAATGTTTTCCTAAGTACCTGAGAAAATTGACTTAATTGAAAAGGGCCTAGTTAGGATTACAATCCATTATACAATTCATATTACTTCAAATTCTCAATTATGAAAGATCAAGGGTATTCAGGCATCGCGGAACTTGCCACTGAGCAATTATCAAATATCCGTAAAATATGATCTAAGAATCATGGGAGCCAAGTGTCTTTGTCTACCCATGAGCAAAGATCACAAATCAAAGAGATTCAATGATTGAAGGGATTTTCCCATGTAAATTGCCCTCGTGAATAAAATAATTACATGAGAACTCTATATCATATGGATTGCATCATGGATATCACCCTAACCATGCCTAACTCACTACTCACTCATAGAATTCATAGTTCCTAGAACAAAAGTTAAGAAATGACAGGCCATATATGATTGTAAGTAAATTGATAAATTAAATTGACGAGAAAAAAATAAAATTACTTGCTAGAATGCGATGACTGGAGGAATACATAGAAGGTTTAACATTCACGAAGAAGAATTCTCCAGAACAATTGTTTTTCTTCGCAAACTCAGAAAAAGATAATAACTCCCTAGTCTCTGTAGTGTCCCGAACTCCAAACTAACGTAATGTCCTATATTCCAAAAAACTGTCGAATCTCCCTATCTCACTCATGTCTTAAGC
This sequence comes from Monotropa hypopitys, assembly GCA_002855965.1. NCBI lineage: Eukaryota > Viridiplantae > Streptophyta > Magnoliopsida > Ericales > Ericaceae > Monotropa > Monotropa hypopitys. The sequence continues at coordinate 2,570 of NMUG010000176.1, forward strand.
CCAAAAACAAGTTAGTTTCCCCCTCAAAAGTCATAACCGCTAAGATACAAAATTTCCCCCTTAAAATCGAGTAATAATTTAATCCTAAAAAAACTTGAAAACAGTAGAAAATGCATTAAACACGAATATGAACTTTACAAGAATATTTACGTCATAGATTCTAGCAAAAGAAGAATAGATAGACACGCTTACTATACAAAATCACGTGTCTATCAATCCCATAGTGGATCCTTGTATTGATCTTGTTGTTCCTGTGAGTCCAGTTGATGATATCTAGTGTGTCCTTGCCTCATTTCCGAGAAATGGATCCTTGATTCTTGTGTCTGTGATTGTTTCTGGTCTGTCCTAGCCTCTTATTGAGGTATGGGCCTTGATTCTGGCTAATGATAAATCATTCCTTCTTCTGTAGTTGATATGCTCCGCGTAGAACAATGGGTCGTGAAAGAGGACGTCGTGGACTTCCTGTTCTTGATGCTAGTAGCCATAAAGTCACATGCCAGCATGGTGACTTTCCTGAAGTTGTTCCTCCTATTATGTCAGCTCCTGAGGGACTGGTTATTCCTAGTCAGTTCATGCGGGAATTTGATGCTGCAATGGTCAAGGCAAGCCATAGAGTGGTTGCTCCCAGAGAAGCTCAGGTTGATCGTGTTGTTGATGCCCTTAGAGAGTTTCGCAGAATGGATCCTTCCAAGTTCAATGGGGAAGGAGATCCGTTAGCTGCGAACCACTGGTTGTCTGAAGTCAGAAAGATTCTGGATATGCTGAAGATCCAGGAGAATCATTTATGGATTTATTTTGCCTCATACCAGTTCATTGGTGAAGCCAATGAATGGTGGTCATCTATCATGGAAACTCGTAGGGATGGATTGAGGGCATCTAGGGATTTCAACCCTCAGATTGCCCAGGACTCTATTAGAGCTATGTCTTGGCTTGAGTTTGAAACGGCTTTTGAGAGCCAGTACTTCCCGGAATCATATAAGGATCAACTCCGTGAATAGTTTGAGAGATTGGAACAAGGTTCTATGACACTGACCCAATACTCTGTCAAGTTTCAAGCGTTGTCCAGGTTTGCTCCTGACCTGGTAAGTTCTGAAGAAAGAAAATGCAAACGGTTTGAGAAAGGTTTGTATTCCTCGGTCAAAGACTTGTGATGAGTCAGAGGATCGGGAATTTTGCTGATATGGTAGAGTGTGCTCGGACTATTGAACCGAAGAGAGAAGCTCCTAAAGAAGTTCGTGTCTGGGAACCGAGAAGGCAGGTGTCTGATTCTAGTTCTTCTTCATATAGTTTAGAAAGAAAGAAGCAACGTGAGTGTTCTCGTTTCTCTAGGGAACAGGGCTCACAGGCTAGTGTGGGAAGTTCTGGAGTTTCGACCAAGCAGCATGTCATTTGCCACCGTTGCAACCAACCGGGACATTATCGTACTGAGTGTCCCCAGTTGATTTGCTTCGATTGTGGTCAGTCTGGTCATGTCTCCAAAGGGTGCCCCACCAAGGTAGGTGATCGTAGTGAGACGGGTTCTGTACAGCAGTCTCATTCGGGGCAGCATATGTAGATTGGTCCTGTTTTGTCAAAACATAGTTCCAGAGTTGACCGTGCCAGTACTACCGTTCCTGGTCAGTCATCAGGACATAGGGGTGGACAGGGCCGTGGTCAGTTCACTCAGGGCAGAGCTAATACTATTCATGTGGTTGCTCCTCCTGTGGTGCCTTAGCATCCAGACACTTCGGTTGTGCAGGGTACATTTTTTATCTATGGCTCCTTTGCTGATGTTTTGATTGATTCTGGAGCGTCACATTCTTTTCTTGCTACATCATTCGCATTCATGTTGGGTTTGAAGTTGGAGGTGTTGACCCCACCTATGATAGTAGAGACTCCTGTTTGCGGTCGAGTCCCGTTAGACTGTGTTGTTCGTTGTTGCCACCTCACCATTGAAGATCGGTTGTTCATCTGTGATTTCATAGTGTTGGCTATGTCGGGTTTTGATCTTATTTTGGACATAGACTGGTTGTCTACCTATCATGTCACTATCGACTGTCACCGTCGGTGTGTCAAGTTCTTATCTCCTAAAGAAAACTTCTTCTATTTCTATGAGGAACGTTGCGAACCCCTAGAGACTTGTCGGTATGATCCAAAGAAGCAAGGGTCTCTCCATTGTCTGTTGGCTAGTTTGTGTTTGGATGATGATGTTTCCCGTCCTATGGAGTTACCTCCAGTTGTTTCTGAGTTCCCGGATGTCTTTCCAGAGGAATTACTTGGATTGCCTCCCGAAAAGGAAGTGCAGTTCTCCATTGATCTATTGCAAGGGACTTATCCTATTTATGTCCCTCCTTATCGGTTTGCACCGACTGAATTGAAAGAGTTGAAGGTGCAATTGCAAGAGTTGCTAGACTTGGGTTTCATCCGCCCTGGTTCTTCTCCTTAGGGAGCTCGTGCTCTATTTGCCAAGAAGAAAGATGGTTCCCTATGTCTTTGTATCGATTATCGAAAACTGAATCGAGTGACCGTGAAGAATAAGTATCTCATGCCAAGGATAGATGATCTATTTGATCAACTCTCAGGCTCCATATACTTTTCCAAGATTGATTTACGATCGGGATACCATCAGTTGCTTGTTCGTGCTGAGGATGTTTCGAAGACAGCCTTTCAGACCAGGTATGGTCACTATGAGTTCGTTGGCATGCCATTCGGTATGACTAATGCTCTTGTTACTTTTATGGACCTTATGAATCGTATCTTCTGTCTATATCTGGATAGCTTCGTGGTTGTATTTGTTGATGATGTGTTTGTCTATTCTGCTTCTGAAGAAGAGCATCAGATCCATCTCCGTGTTGTTCTTGAGATCTTTCGTGAGCATCAGTTGAATGCCAAACTTAACAAGTGCGAGTTTTGGTTTATCGAAGTAAAGTTTTTGGGTCATGTTGTTTCCTGTGATGGTGTATCCGTAGACCTTGCTAAGATTGAGGTTGTGATGTCTTGGCCGCGTCCTACCAATGTATTCGAGATTCGGAGTTTCTTGGAACTTGCCAGTTACTATCAGCGATTTGTTCTGGATTTCTCTCGTTTGGCTTCTCCCCTTACTAGATTGACTAGGAAGGGTATCCGTGTTGAATGGAATGATTCGTGCAAGGTTGCATTTGAGGTGTTGAAGAGAAGACTGACTTCTGTCCCTATTCTTATTGTTCCTAAATGGGGTGTTAGTTATTCTGTTTATTGTGGTGCATCTCACGATGGTTTGGGATGTGTTCTTATACAAATGGGTCGGGTGATGGCATATGGTTCTAGGCAGTTGAAGGACCACGAGCGTAATTATCCAACCCATGATCTTGAGTTGGCTGTTATTATTTTTCCTCTTAAGAGTTGGAGACATTATTTGTATAGTGAAAGGTTTGAGGTATTCTCAGATCATAAGAGCCTCAAGGTCAAGTCTTAACTCCCAATGTTCCAAAGAACTAAACTCAATCACTTACAATCCACAAGGTCAAGTCTTAACTCTTAAAAGACTAAGGCATGATTGTCCAACCCTTACAAACCCAAGACACTCTCAAAAGGTCACAATAAACCCCCAAACAATGATTAAGGTCACAAAACACTTACATCAAGTCACGGACCAAACCCGGACCCATCCCAAACTTTTCCAAAATTTCCCAGGAGGGACCGGTCTCCCGTGATATGGGGGACCGGTCTCCCACCTCTGCATCAACCTACTGCCTTGCGGGGACCGGTCTCCCGCGGTATGGGGGATCGGTCTCCCCCGAATAGAAACCGATTCTGGAAAACTTTTGATGATCCTCTTCTTATCCAAACCTCTCCAAACTCGATCCAAACTCTAAAACTCGAAAAACCTTACAGTCATAAGCCTCCCACACTATCATAGGGTCAATATACTTCAATCTTAAGGCCTCTAAACATCCACAAGGCCATAAATCAAGGGTTTTCCTTCCAAAACTCTCAAAATCGGAAAATAACACAAAACCAAGATCTACTACTATTTTATAAGAATTAGAACATGAGATTGAGAGTAGAGATTACTTACTTGGTGTTGGATGATGGTCAAGGATGATTCCTCAAGAATTCCCCTAGAAATTTCTCCTTCAATCCCCTTATCTGGACAGTTTTTTCATGAAGCTGAATGAACATTCTGTATAAAACTGGCTCGGATGAAGGCCTTCCCGGTCATTTTTTTGACCATTTTTTGCAGGGACCCTAAAAACACCTTCTAAACACATTAAACGGTTCGGATTGTAAAAACCTTGGTCCGCACCTAGTCCGCACCTAAGCGATCCGCACAGGAAGTGCACTCTCTATATATATAATAGATACACAAGCACAAATGGGGGTTAGGGCTACCCCAAATCAGATTTTTGGTCTAAAAGACCATACTACCCTTCACTAGAACAATGATTTTCACATATGCCCCTTTAAAATCACACTAGGCATCCTTTACCTACTTATTCCCCAATTTAATCCTTAAACTTAATTATGCCTCATATAACCCTTCTTTACAATCCTTATATTTTAGTATCTTTATCGACATTGCAAATCAATTATTAATATCAATAATTAAATTAATTCATGTAAATGGGACGAGCGTGACATTCACCATCTTCTCCCTGTCTTCGAGCATCTTCGGCCACCAGTATCCCTAGGAAATGGCTCTGTGTGCCAGGGATCTTCCTCCGGTATGGCCACCGCAGCTGCCAGAGTGAAGCTTGTGAAGGACTCCATCTACCTGCATAGGGTGTACGCAAAGGAGGTACGGTCTGAAGAAGGATCGCCGGTATAGCTTGGAGTTCAGAGACAACTAGTACTGTGTTGACTTGTAAACTATTTGATGTGCTACCTTCTTATATTCAGGCAGGGTGCCGTCCTTCAGGTGGGTGATGATTGGGTCTATCCAACTCGGGCCTTGGTCTATGAAGAGTACCGATGCGAACCTCGATGGATCAATACTTGGCTGGTCCAAGCTCTGAATGCTGATAGTCCTTGTCTCTTTGACCTCAGTTGCCGATGATATCCCTGCGAGAGCGTCGGCATGGGAATTCTGCTCCCTGCCGATCTGACTGATGTGAATTTTGCTGAAGTTTTGTAGCTTTAGCATTGCCTGATGCATGTAGCTCCCCATCATGTCGTCCCGGCTCTCATGATCATCATTAACCTGATTCACCACGAGTTGGGAGTCGATGTAGATTGCTAGGCTATGGATGTCTAGGTCTTCAGCAGCTCTGAGTCCGGCAAGGAGAGCTTCATATTCTGCCTCGTTGTTGGAGGCGTTAAAGTTGAACCGAATGGAGTGTTCGTGTATTACCCCTTCTGGTGATATTAGGACGACTCCTGCTCTGCTTCTTCGGCAATTGGAGGCTTCGTCTACAAATATTTTCCAGGATTCATCCGACGGGGAATAGAGCGCTTCATCTTGAGAGGTCTGGACTTTGTCGGCAATGGGTGCTTCCGGCCGGGGTGAGAATTCAGCAATGAAGTAGGCAAGAATCTGCCATTTGATGGATGTCTTTGGCTGAAACTTGGTATCAAAATTGGCCAACTCGACGGCCCATTTGGTTATTCGGCTGGATAAGTCGGCACGTCTCAGCAATGACTGGAGAGGGAATTCGGTAAGGACAACTATCGTATGGGATTGGAAGTATGGCGCAAGTTTCCTCGAGGAAATTACCAATGTGTAGGCCAGCTTTTCGAGAGGCAAATATCTGGTCTCCGCACTGATGAGGGATTTACTGGCGAAGTAGACTGGGAGTTGTTTGTTAACTTCTTGTCGGACCAATACAGAGCTGATGGCATGAGGGTTGATGGCCAAGTATAGGTAGAGCTCTTCCCCCGGCATTGGTTTGGTGAGCAATGGTGCTGACAAAAGGTAGGATTTTAAACTGCCGAGGGCCTCCCTGCATTGATCGTTCCACTCAAAATGCTGTCGACTGTTCTTTCTCAAGACTTCGTAGAACGGCCTGCATTTGTCCGAAGACAGGCTGATGAATCGATTGAGGGCCGCTGCCATGTCGTCTAGCTTCTGGACCTCTTTCAAGGTTCTTGGCTCTTCTAACTGCTGGATAGCTGAAACCTAAGATGGGTCGGCCTCAATGCCTCTCCGTGTCACCAGGTATCCCAGGAACTTCCCGGAACTGACACCGAAGGCACACTTTAAAGCATTGAGGTGAAGCTTGTGCTCCTTTAAGATGTTGAAGACTGTTTGCAAGTCGGCAAGATGACGGTCTTCTGCCCTGCTCTTGACTACTATGTCGTCTATGTAAGCCTCTATAGTGTCTCCAAGCTGAGCGTTGAACATCTTGGTGATCATCCGTTAATAAGTAGCTCTGGTGTTTTTTGAGGCCGAAGGGCATCACGCAGTAGCAGAACAACCCGCGAGAGGTGATGAATGCAGTTTTTCATGTTCTGGACCGAACATGACTATTTGATGGTACCCATGGTAAGCATCCACGAAACTCATCCTGGGGTGACCGGTCGTTGAGTCCACCAGTTGATCGATTCTCGGCAAAGAGAAACTGTCCTTTGGACAAGCGTCATTGAGGTTTGTATAATCTACGCAGGCCCTCCACTTGCTGGTCTTCTTCTTTACCACCACGGTGTTGGCCAACCAAGTGGGGTATTGCACCTTCCTGGTCGCCTGAGCTTCTGACAGCCGGTCGACTTCCTCAATGACAGCTTCAGTATGAATTGATGTCGACCGCCTGGGCTTTTGAACCATCAGTCTGGAGTCCGGCCGAACGTTGAGATGGTGGGTGATGAAACTCGGATCCACCCCCGGCATTTCATATGGGGTCCAAGCAAATACCTCTATGTTGCTCTTTAACAGACCCACCATGCTTTCCCGTTCGGCTCCGGTAAGGGATGAACCGATCAGAAAGAAGCACTCCGGATCATCTGCGCTTAAAGGTACGGTAACAAGATCCTCTATGGCTTGGTCGGAGGCGCTTGTACCGACGTCCTCCAACACAGGCTGGTCCAGAACCTCCACCCAATGCACCTGCTCGGGAGTTATCTTGCCCTTGACTGCAGCGATATAGCAGTGCTTAGCCGCCGTCTGATCACCCCGGAGCTCTTCCACGCCCCGGCTACCAATGAATCTAATGACCTGGTGGTATGTGGATGTCACTCCCTTTATGTTGTAGACCCATGTTCGGCCCAAAATAGTGTTGTAGGGGGAAGGGACGTCGACCACCATGAATTCCACGTTGGTTGATACTGAGCCGATGACCACGGGGATAACTATTTTGCCAAGTGGCCAAACAGAAGCCGCATTGAACCCCACGAGTGGCACATCGGTCGGTTGTAGGTCTTCGGGCTTGTACCTCATCTTTCTGAACAAGGCATAGTACATCACGTCGGCCAAGCTGACGAGATCGATCAGTACTCTTCGGACGTTGCAGTTGCCGACCTGTAGGGTTACGACTAAGGCGTCGTCACGGGGGTGTTGCACCCTGTCGGAGTCTCTGTCGGTAAATGAGATTGTATAACTGGAATCAGGTTTGGTTTTCTTTGTAGCCGGCTGCACCGACATGACCTCCCGCCCGACAATCTGCTCCAGCTCTGCCCTTAGTCGGTCTTCTTGATGTCGGTCCACCATCTCATGGATGACGTTGATGGTTCTGAGCTCCTCCCTTGGGACCTCATTGGTGGTCACTGTTCCAGTCTTTCCCTCGTCAATATATGGGTCGAGGTGTCCGGTCGTCACCATCTCCTCAAGGAAATCCTTGAACGCCCGGCAGCTGATGGTTAGGTGACCCTTCTCCCTGTAGTAGGCGCACCGGTACCTGTCATTGTCCCTCCTTGGGGCTCCTAACCTTCTCTCTGGCCATCTAAAAAATGGCTCCTTCTCGATCTTCCTCAAAAGGATGTAGAAGGGCTCTTTGAACACCGTAGTGCTAGCCACGAACTCATATGGATTTGGGGCTCGGGGCTCACCCGTTTGTATCGTATTTGTTTCCTTCCTCTTTTCCACTCTAATGTCTCCGCTGTGGTGGTCGGAGCAATGGTCGGCTTTGCTCTCAGTCTTGCTTCTTTCTTCTTTGGCCTCTTCCAGCTTGGCATAGAGCTCGATCTTGGCCATCAGCTCATTCATGGAGGATGGGGGAAACAACATGAGATCTTCAAATTCCCGGTTGGTATGGTCCAGTCCGAGTTTGAATGAGGTGACGGCAATCTTTTGGTCGCAATCCTCAATTTCATTATAGAGGTCCCAATACCGGTCTGCATACTGACGTAGTGATTCTGACCTCGCTCGCCGAAGGACGAGAAAGGAATCTACCTCTTTCTTTACTTTGGAGCTGGCGATGAAACGGGCCAAGAAAGCCGAAAAGAGGTCCTTCTAGGATGCAATAGATCCCACTGGCAGTCGGTCGAACCAGAGCAGTCCAACCTCTCCCAAGCTGGATGGGAACATCATGCACATCAGTGCATCATCTCTGGAGTAAAGAGACATTATCTGCCGGAAACTGACGATGTGAGTGTAAGAGTCCATCTTGGGATCGTATTTGTTGAATTTGGGGGCCGAGAATCCTGTCGGGGGACTCATGGCCTCAATCTCAGGTGAAAATGGGGTGCATGCCAATCTTTCCTGTCGGCACTGCTCATCTTGTTGTGCCAGTCAGACTTCTGCTCTGAGCCTCTGAGTGACCTCCTGCTCCGATCGTGGGGCTCGGCTGTCTCCGTAGTTGCTCCGTCCCTGGTCCCTGGATGGTGACGACTCTCGTCCTACCCTTAGTTGAGGTCTTTCCGTCGGCACTACCGCATTTGGACCTAGTCGATCAAAGATGGTCCGCCTTTGGCTTTCCGCCGAATGCTCGTCCCTATGCCGGCCAAACAAGAGGCGCTATCTGGCATGACGGCTCTCATTTCCACCTCGTCGGGCAGAGACCTGATCCTTCCTCCTCCCCAGACGGTTCAGAGCCGACACTCTTTCGTCGTCGGAGGGCCTGCTTCTGCTCTGGGAGGGCGTCCGGTAGCTTGGATCATTGTCCTTGGCATGGCTGGGAGTCGGGGCCGTCCTTCTCCTCTTCGTGGCCTCCCTCAGGTGAATCATCTCACGCATGAGGGCATCGATCTGATAGTCCTTTTTCCCAAGATCACCTTGCATCTTCCAGATATACTACTTAGTGGTCATCTTGGCCGGAGTGTCCGAGCAAGATGTATCGTGGCTGGAGTCACCAGGATGTGCTCGCCTTCCTAAACAGACGTCAGTTGTCGGAGCAATGGTTCCGTCATCAACTCCCTTTCCTTTAGTATGGTGAACGTCGGTATTGTTCCTCCTGGATGTGTTGTGCTCACTCTGATCCATTTCTTATCGTTGTGAGCTGAAGGGATGAAAGATTCAGAGAAAACGAAAGCAAGGTCCACAACGGAGTCACCAATTGAAGTGGGGGTATTGTTTTCCACACGCCGGCAATGCCGCCGGTGGACCCTCTGATGGTAAAGTCAGGCGAGGACTCTAGAGAGAGTGAAATGAACAGAGTTTCTGTTAGGAAATAGTGTGTACCTATCTTCTGACCCGTGTGTGGTATTTATAGCATCACTGACGCGTGTACAGTACGCGCTTAGACTCGCCTGGTGCTCTGGCAGGGCTGCGTGGGACAGTGTGCCTGTCTAAAGTGGTAGTCGCGTAGGGGACACGCCCTGATCTGGTCTCTTTAAAAAGTGTGAAAGTTGTCTAGTCGGATGCACGCGTCGTGAGCGTGTCCGGGAAATCTGGGATGTTGTCCCCAATGAGAATATTCTCCGCAACTTCCATCACGTCTGTTGGGCCGATGCTCTATTGATACCGGAGCACGGTCGAACCGTCGTGGTAAGATCTGGACCGGACAGACAAGGTGCCAGAGCCCCAACAATTCTGTGATCGGGCAAAGTGATGCAGCGTTCGCTCTTCGGGAGGACTTTTTGGCGCCTCCTGTCTTCTGCTTCCTCCTGCCACCCGTGCCGACGAGGCGTCTCGAAGACTTTTGACGACAATTAGAATTCATTCATGTCCTTACAGAGGTCATTCCTTAGCTTGCTTTGGAGTGTGAATTTGGGAGCAATCTCTTGGTATCCTATGATTTTTGTTATAAAAGCAAGAGAGGAAAGAAGAAGAATCACTACCACAAGAAATTCTCCTAGCTTATGCTTTCTATGCAGGAAAGGAACAAGATTTGAGACAAACTTCTCAAAAACACAAAAATGAAACCCATGAAAACCGCTGTGCAGCTGTTTCCATGACTGACTTCACTTAAAAGCTGCTTAATTCCTCAAAACGTACAAAGTAGAATAATCACTAACTGGGGTAAAATAAGTCGAAAAGTGAAATCTCAACCCATCCCTGTCCTTTAAATATTCTTAGGAAGAAACAATATCTTGGGAAAATGTAATAGAAGCAGAAAACTGTCCGGGTGAATTTATAAACCTAGTCAGGAGAATAATACCTTAACTACCAAGGGGGAATAAGGCGTCTAATCAAAACTAAATCCTTTACTTCATTCTGCTACGATAAACATAATATTCCTAATCATGATTTTTTTTCGCGATGTCCAGGCAATCTGGTCACTCTAGAATCTTGATTGTGATTTGCACATTGAATTTATGATAATACGATAAAAATCCGTCAGATAACACTATATGCGATCGGAATAATTATCGAAAGAGCTCAAAATACACACACGATATGTAAAACAACGATAGCGGGACAAGAAAAACGAAATTCATTCGAGAATGGGGGGAGCGGGAGTGGGGGTACCTTTGACGAAAAGCTTGGAAGCGATTCCTCTGCGAGAAATGAAGAGAAAGAGGGAGGGTTGGAGCGAAGAGGATGGAGCATAACCGCTTTGATGTGAGAGAGGGCCCAAAATTTGCCTGGGAATGTTTCTCAGGGAAGCCATGTGTGGGTGGGTGGGGTGGGGGTGGGGGGAGATACGGTATGGGCAAAACTACCGCGTAGCTATTACCTGACGAGGTAGTAATAGTGCCGCAAACGAACCGAGTTAAGTTTCCAAGTTCGGCCTGCCATGATAAAAATCGGAAAATTTTTGGTCCGTCTCATTTTTCAAATTTATTACTGAATCATACATGTAAAATAAATTCATATCACTCATTAGATCCTTTATTGTATGATTACCATATTATTTCTATTATTTAACTAAGTATATATAACTTAAAGCAAACGACGATTATAAGAGCAAATGACACAAGAGCAGACGATGATAAGAGTAGATATACAATTGATCGTTCAAATAGTTGACGACAGGAACAGATTACGACAAGAATTGATCGTTGAAAGAGCTAAAAATTGGAATAATATTAGAATTATCAAAGTACTACAGCGATTGAAGTTAGAATCATCAAGATATACAATAAACTATCACGCAATTTAAGTATACTCTCATTAATTGATTGTGATCTTAACGGATTGTCATCATTAAAGGCAAAAATGTTATTTTGCCTAGTGGTCCTATATATTGATCCCTTGATCGATTTAGGGTATTTTTCTTGCCCCATTTTCGAGATCACTCTACCTCTCTACCTCCCTATTCTCTCCCTCTACCTTCTCTCTTCATTTGTGGACGATCCATGGAGTTTTGGGCGAAACACGAAGCATTAACGACATTTTCCGCGCTCTCCTCTCCGCGGTGATATGGTCGGATCGTCTCGGATCGGTAAATTGTTCTCCTCTCCAAAACCCTAGTTTTAGATTGGTTGCTCGTCTAAGGTTTTGGTCTTTTTTAACGTTGTAGAGCATTGTGAGAGCTTCGTAGTGGCATGCTTGGTTCACTCTGGCCATGGAGGTTTTCTGGCCGGCGAGTGTCACCGGAGCTCCGACGAGGTAGAGTTCTTCCATCCCTCTCGTGTGTATTGTCGACTTTCTCGCTTCTCCCTTACGTGTTTTGTGAAAATCCGTCGATTAGGTGATTTTGCGAAATTAGTGTTATCGGATCATCGTTCGTTTAAATTGGTCGTGTATCGGTAGTGTTCAGGGTCTCGATATACTCCCTAGGATGTAAATTATTTGATTCAAAGTTCAATTTTGAAAAGCCCCAATTTTGTACAAAGTGAGTCGTCGTTGTTTTATAAAATTTAATTGGGGTAAATGGCTTATTTGGGACCCTCTTGGGTAATAGTGAATTAAATGTTGTTTTGACACGTTTTAATAAGAAATCGAACAAACGATGGGTTTTGGTGAACGAACGACATGTTTTGGAAAGGAGCGGAAATGTTTTGAAAGAAATAGAAGGAAAGTCACATTTTAGTATGATATGTCGACTAGGAGGTTGTTTGCCCTAGATCGTACGGAATAAGTAAATTAAGTAAATGTGACACTTAACTCTATACGAGGAAATACTGTTGAGCTGGCTAACGTTATTCGGGTAGTTGGATTTTGGTACCTTGAATGGCTACTTAGAGCACTCTCGACATTGCACAATGGGGGTTTGCAGGACCCTCCCAACGAGTTGGGAAATTCTTGGAAATATCGGTTAGTTCGTTGACGAACAACTATCTCGGAAATAGCCTAAACTCTTCTAAATTATATAATGGAATCTACCATCGGATATTGTGGTAGGTGGGATTGAAATGAACGGATAACATCGGAATTTGCTAGAACTAAATACTATTTAGTAATTGACCTTATTGTTCTAAAAGGTGCGGGATTGGAATACTTGGAACATGTTTGAACAACAAAAATGAGTCACTTTGATAGTTTAAGGAATTGGTATGTTATAAACCAATCTCATTGAAAATTGTTGGAAATTGGTATACTAGGAACCAATATTTTGAAAGTAACAGAAATGGGTCATTTAAACTATGTCGAATGTGGTACTTGGACGCCTTTGAGTTCTTTGAAAGGAAGATTATGGTTTACTTCTTTTAAAGCTTTGAGATCCATTGTATTGCATCATTTACATTCATTGTATGATCACACACGTTCATCCCAATATTATAGACATTAGGAGATAGATTATCTCTATCAGGCGGTGGTGCCTGATCCTCTACTCTTGAAGTACCTTTTCTCCACGACTTGGAGTAGCTATTGGATCCTTCACTGGACTCGAGGCTAGACTGGACTATAGTTCGATAGGTTGTTCTTCTTTTAGTGATGTATAGTTCTTTTACTTTCTGTTGTCCACTTTGTACAAGATTGTCTTATAAAATCCTATTTTGACCCTTTTCTTTTAAGTGAGGCACTGTTGTACATGGTTGTGTTATAAAACTCTATTAGCCTCTTTCATTTGTGTTTCATTTCCGCATAGCACATTCATTGTAATAAATTAGAGTGATGAGTAGTGCATTGCGAATGGTAGTTGTTTTACCCTTTTGTTGGATACTCTTACCCATTTAACACTTCTGAAAAAATATACTTTAAATTTTGGGAGTGTTACAGTTGGTATCAGAGCGCTCGTTCCGATTTACCTAGGTCTTTGGGGGAGACTTTTAGTCTCAATGAGCGCACTATTTCTTTTGCGTAGCTCTGAGGGATTGCATTTAGGGTGCATGGAATGTGTATCTAGGCATTGAATATGTGTGCATTGCATAGATCTCATAAGACAACAAGTTTTCATAACTTGAGTTAATAAAATGGTTTGGAAATTCGTGGTGTTTATTCCTTCGAGTTGGTCTTGTTATTGTTCTTTTGAGATTTTGAGTAAATTCCTATCTATAGTGAGGTGACTTTTGAGCCTGTCTTGGCAATTGTTAGAGGACCTTGTAGGCACTGGACTTGTCTATTCCAGTTGCATCCTCTTGATGGTAATGGTGACTCCTACTCTGGCTTAGTGAACTATTTCGAGTACCTTGTCTTTGAGCGTAAATGAGTTTCTTCATTGATTCTAGTAGTGATTTAGCATCATGTTCCTCAATATCGATCGTTGGTGGTTGCAGTCGTGGCTTGTCGAGTCTATTCCTTCGTAGGAAGTGGATTCTTATTGTTGTCATCGTGGCTTTCGATGCCTATCTTTGGTGGCGGATGTAACACTCTCAAATTTTGACACATATTTTTTTGAGAAGTGTTAAATGTAGGTAACGAGTATCCAAACAAAAGGGTAAAGAGCTATCTACCACACACACACACTACTTATTACATTACATGCTTGCTTTGAATGAAATAAAGAAAAGGAGGCAAAAAAGGTTTTATAACAGAACCCTGTACAACAACGCCCCAAATAAAATAGAAAGGCCAATAGGATATCATAAATCTATCCTGTACAAGACGGCAAACAGAAAAGAAAGGAAAGTACAGGACTGAACAGAAAGCAACCTATCACTACAGTCTGGTCCAGCCTCAAGTCCTACAAAAGATCCAGCGGCTCCAAGTCAAAGGTGTAAGTCCTACAAAAGTAGAGGGTCAGGCACCACCGTCTGGTAGAGATAATCCATCTCCAAACGTCTATACTATTGGGGTGCAAGTGAGTAACAGTGCAAGGAATGTAAATGATGCAATGCTATGGGTCTCATTATTTAAAAATAGTTATTCTCTTTCAAATATTTTACTGTCGACTCATCGTAAGGTAAAGCAGTAAAACCGGTGTTTGACCAAGACATGTGAAAAAGAAGTAAAAGTATCCAACATCTACCAAAAGATTGCCTAGACAAGGTCAAAGGGAACTATGTTCAAGTGTCGACTCACACTAAGTAAAAGACTCATTTTCCGTTATATAAACGTGTTCCAATTCCCTTTTCATTCCAAGTTCTACTTGTATTCCAATTCCGTGCCTTCTAGTAGAAGCAAGGCAAGTATCAGTCAACAACCATCACAGAGTTCGGCTAGTTCCGCATCAGGGCTCGTCAACCCCTTATCGTGTAGTTCTTGTTTTCCCCGACTTACCAGGAAGGTCCAGTCAAACCTCCATTGCGCAATGTCGTGTGCCACTCTAAACAATGACACAAGGTAAGCAACCCGAATCATAGCCACTCATCAATATCCAATCCTCATATAGAGTATACAGTTTCTTCGTAAAGAGTCAAGTGCCACATTTTCATTTTATACCATCATTCCGTGTGACCTAGGGCAAACAACCTCCTAGTCAACGTACCAACTCAAAATGTGACTTTCCTTTCCATTGTTTCCAAAACATTTCCGTTTATTCACAAACGTTCATTTCACAAAACATGTCGTTCGTTCACAAGATGTTCCATTAGTTCGATTTTCCACAAAATGTGTCAAAATACCATTTGATCCACAAATCATCCGAGAGTGTCCAAGACAAGCCAATATCCCCAATTTGATTTCATAAAACGACAACGACAGATTTTTCACAAGAATTGGGATTTTTCACAATCGAACTCGAAATCGACCAACCAACGTCCTAGGGAGAACGCAATGACTCTAGACAAAACTCAACGCGACCAATTTAAGTGAACGACAACACTTTGATACTAATTTTACGAATATACGAAACTTAACGGAATTTCATAAAAACGAACGAGAAGGAAGTAACAACGTCAACAGTACAAACGAGAAGGATAGAAAACTCTACCTCAATTGGAGTTTCTGTGACAATCGCCGACAAGAGATTCGTTAGAAATTTTGGCATCAACCTGTCCAAAATAAAAGAACCGCACTAAGGCGCCAACAACAACACCAGGAATCCGATTTCACACCTCCTATTGACATAAATCATCAATTTAGATTTTGCGAGAATTAAAAAGAGTGCGCGGTATACCTGCCGACGTGACCACAAATGGTGGTTGAAGCCTCGAACGTCGCGTACCACTGATTACCGTCGCTCGCTAAGGCTGACACCTAGAATCCAACAGATAGTTACAGTCGACGATAAACGATTCGAAACACTGAAAAGAGAGGAACAAAGGCTTACCCACTGATGCGACGCTTCAGTCGTCGCGCGACACCGCTCGTCCGTCCTTCACTGTACCTCGCCGAAGCCGCGAACTACAAGCTCAAGCCCGGACCACCATTGTTGCGTGAACTCCACCAGTACTGCTACCCGCACACTACTGTAGCTGTCTCCGCACCCGTCACCACCACACCACGCTCACACCGCTGCACCACCACACTACGTCGCCGCCACTGCACCACCCACAACCAACGACCCACCACCACAGCCCCATGCCGCCACCACCACCACTACCGCCATACACTGTAGTGTGTGTGTGTGTGTGCGAAGAGGGGGGGAAAGAGGAGAGGGAGCCGAGAGGAGGGGAGGAGAGGGGGAGAGAGCTCGGGTTTTTGCACAGGGAGGGAGAAGAGAGGGGAACCGAGGGAGAAGGGGAGAGGGCCACACCGGAGGGAGGTGGAGGAGGGAGACCGAGAGTGGAGTCACTGGAGAGAGGGAGAGGGGGAGGGAGATCGGCCAGAGTGGAGAAGGGGAGAGGGCGGCGCAAGGGTTTTGGGGGAGATGGGTTTTCTGCACACAAAACTATTTTGAGGGAGAAGGGGGAGGGTCCCCCAACGACTTGTCTTTCTATGTTTTTTTTTATTTCTTTTATTAAATTAATTACTTTAATTGATTTAAATGAAAATCAAATGGTCCACAATGCTTTCGAACAAACCCCGAGGGCCAATACGTAACCCGAATTCCACCACAACGGCTTGCCCGCGCTTAAAACACAAAACCTCACAAGTCAAGACTCCCCTCACTTAGAAAGGATCGGTAGAATAAAATATGAGCCGCGGGGAACCGAATGACAATAAAATTAAATCCCGAAAAAGATTTAATCGATCAATATTATATATTTTTTGAACAGAGGGAAAATTATAAAATTTTTGGAGTGTGACAAACTACCATCCTTAAAAAAATTTCATCCTCGAAATTTCTAAGGTAGAAGAATCGAAACACAACACTACGAAGGGAACAACGCCCAAAAGCACCAAACGCTTGAATAAATTCGCGACGAGAACTGACAACAACGACAAGGAGGTTACCAACCGAAACAACTCCACCAACAAACAAACAATGCCGAAAGAGATCCACAATCGATAATAGTTTCTCCCAAAACATGCCCAACGACAATCGCAAACCAAACAAACCACCAACTTTCTTAAATGCACAACACGTTGCAAGGTACGGAGTACGATGCAAAACCAACATGTCGAGGAAGAACCATCATTACACAAACAACATCGTCCTCGCGAGAGTCAAGAGTTTCCAAAGAAATGGTTTTCGCGCAACCATAGGTTCCCAAACTGATCAAACAAGCTAGAAACGCGCATTTTTGAACAAGGACACGATACGAAGGTCAAACCGCAAAATATTGCCCCGAAATTTTTTCAAAAATTCCACAAAATTCTAGAATGTGCCACAACACAACGTAGACATGCCGGGAAAGTTTTCGAGTGCCGAAATGCCACGGATACGAGGGGATACGGTACGGATACGCCAAGGACACACCAGTACGATAAGGATACGCCGATACACCAAGGATACTCCTAGGATACTCCGATACACCAAGGATACTTCTAGGACACGCCGATACGGTAAAGATACGGCTAGGATACTCCGATATGCCGAGGATATGCCAAGGATACTCCGATATGGTACCGATACGCGGATACGATACGGGTACTCCGAGTTTTCCAAATATTTTTCAAAAAAATTTAGAAAAATAAAAGAGTGGTTTTCGACTATCGCAAAGAAGTCCACAATGACTTTATCACCACGAACACGCAAAACGACCCCGAAATAGGTTTCTGAACAAAGTAGAAACAATCCAACCGATACGAAGCAGTATTTAAAAGCAAGACAACTCATAAGGGATGGTCACACAACAACCGTGCCACCTGAATCACACCAAACGACCACAATGCCACCAAAAGAAGAACTGAACAGTCAAAATCTCACAAACCAATCCGCACACACCTAACGCGGTACCGGAATGACTAAGAAGTTGGATTTGAGATGTGCTGGCCAGTCACCTTCTCAAAACAATCCTTCATGTTCATTCCTACACCACATGACACGGACTACGCACACCGGTCGCGCCAAATATCACCACAATCCAAGTCGGTGCAGTCGACTTCAAGGAGACACATATATTCTACCCAAACACTCACAACACAGCTGCACAATACAAAAAAATAACTTTATCTCACTAATCACACCAACCACAAACCAATCCCACAACACACTCTCAAACAAGTTTCAAAGAGAGACAACATCACAGAATAGAGGTGTCAAAGCGCAAATGGACATGGCGCTAACAGATACGACAACAAGCCGGATTCGCACAAAGACACGCAAACAAGAACAAGTGAACGAAGGCAACCCGCAAACAAGAGTGTGCCCAAACAGGGATACGATTCCTTAAAACAAGCTCTACGAAGTAGATGATTTCTCTACGCGCGAGAATAACAACACGTCACCACTACGACAAGCGCCACAACAGCAGACGTACCACAAACAGTCGACAAGAAGATGGCAACAGCCAATCGCAATGTCAAAAGTTGGAAGACAATGAGCAGGAAGATTTCCTGAACAACGCACAGCTTCCACAATCGCCACCAAGTGCCAACAAGAAACACGAGAGGTCAAATCACACACCACCGAAGAACAAGGAATCCTAGTAATGACAAGGATAAGGCACGAATGTACGCAACAATATTTCCAACAAGGATGGTAGAGACCATCGATCATGTGCATTGGTCGACGAGAGTCGACGAGACAATGAACAACCAGGGAGCAACATCCACTCACCGATTCCGCAAAGGATTGAACAAGGAGGAAACCGACATGCCAAGAGAGGCATACGACTAACAATGCTCTACCACCAAGACGAAGCGAAAGAATCGCCCAAGCCAAAATTTACCTCCTATAACCTCACACCCAATTGAGAAAATAATTCTAACTTTCATCTTCAAATCCCAAGCAAACACACAACACCTCAAGCCAAAACCATATCATCCCAAGATAAGTCTAACTTCCAGATTACTCAACAAACCCAAATTAACCAACCAAGACAATTTTAGCACAAAACCATCTCCCAAGTCGTTCTACAACCCAACTAGCCAAAATGCAAATGCGACCGCAAGGCACTAAGTGCAATGCAAATTCCTATGGGACCTCAAACCACAAGCCAAGATCAACTCTCACATCGAGTAAAGGTATAATTCAACTCACATCAACCACTAGCACTAATCTGCAAAAGAACCTACTATCCCAAGGATATTTCACATCCCAAGTGAATCACACACCAGTTTTGCCACAACAAGGCCTTACCACATCGAGATATTCTCATTTTCCAAGGTCACAACCACTAGATCACCAAGTGATCACGCATCACGAAACAACCCAAATTTTTAATCCTACCAACAAGACCATTCCAAGATTCTACAACTTACACAAGGGACGAAACGGGATAGGGAGATCAAATCAATCCCAAGAGCAAACAGCCAACAACAACCAGGCTACCGAGCAAGAAGCCAACCACGCAACTGGAATGGGAGTCAAAACTTGACCACCAGGAAACAGTCAGAGCCAATAGGGCAAATGACAAACTCCAAAGATCAATGTCCAAAAGAGAAATAGAATTTAAGGCTCACTCGCAAGAGCATTACCATTTTCCAGCCGCAAAGAATGATTACACAATCATCAACGTCAAGAAGAACGACATTCTTTCACCAGAAATATTACATGAGGAATTCATCCGGGATCACAAGAGAGAGAACTCAAGGGACGGTTAACCAATCGCACGCAGAATCTCCATTCTTACTAGGAGAGGAAACGAGAATCCATCGACAAACCATCATAAAACCCATCATCCGCTGCAAGAGATAGGCTCAAAAGTCACGATGACAACAATGAAGATTTGCTTTCTACGAAGGGATAGGCTCGACAAACCATAACTCCAACCACCAACGACCGATATCGAGGAACAAGAAGCCAATTCATCACAAGAGCCAACGAAGGAACTCATTCGCGCTCTAAAAACTAGGAACTCAAAATGGTTCACCACGATAGAGTAGGTGACAACACTATCAACAAGAGGATATAATAGGAACACACAAGTCTAATATCGACAGGATCCTCTAATAATTTCCAAGGCAGGCCCGAAAGTTACCTCAACAGAGACAGGATTTCACTCAAAATCCCAAAAGAACAACAACAAAACCAACTCGAAGGAGTAGACACCACGAATTTCCAAACCATTTTGTTATTTTGAGTTATAAAAATGTGTTGTTTTATGAGATCCATGCAATGCACATACATTCAATGCCTAGATACACATGCCATGCACCCTAAATGCAATCCCTCAGAGCTACACAAAAGAAACGGTGTGCTCATTGAGACTAAAAGTCTCACCCAAAGACCTAAGTAAGTCGGAACGAGCGCTCTGATACCAACTGTAACACTCCCAAATTTTGACACATATTTTTTTTGAAAAGTGTTAAATGTAGGTAACGAGTATCCAAACAAAATGGTAAAGAGCTATCTACCACACACACACACGCTACTCATTACACTACTTATTACATTACATGCTTGCTTTGAATGAAATAAAGAAAAGAAGGCAAAAAAGGTTTTATAACAGAACCCTGTACAACAACGCCCCAAATAAAATAGAAAGGCCAATTGGATATCATAAATTTATCCTGTACAAGTCGGCCAACAGAAAAGAAAGGAAAGTACAGGACTGAATAGAAAGCAACCTATCATTACAGTCCGGTCCAGACTCAAGTCCTACAAAGGATCCAGCAGCTCCAAGTCAAAGGGGTAAGTCCTACAAAAGTAGAGGGTCAGGCACAACCGCCTGGTAGAGATAATCCATCTCCAAACGTCTATACTATTGGGGTGCAAGTGAGTGACCGTGCAAGGAATGTAACTGATGCAATGCTATGGATCTCATTATTTAAAAATAGTTATTCTCTTTCAAATATTTTACTGTCGACTCATCGTAAGGTAAAGCAGTAAAACCGATGTCTGACCAAGACATGTGAAAAAGAGGTAAAAGTATCCAACATCTACCAAAAGATTGCCTAGACAAGGCCAAAGAGAACTATGTTCAAGTGTCGACTCACACTAAGTAAAAGACTCATTTTCCGTTATATAAACGTGTTCCAATTCCCTTTTCATTTTAAGTTCTACTTGTATTCAAATTCCGTGCCTTCTAGTAGGAGCAAGGCAAGTATCAGTCAACAACCATCACAGAGTTCGGCTAGTTCCGCATCAGGGCTCGTCAACCCCTTATCGTGTAGTTTTTGTTTTCCCCGGCTCACCGAGAAGGTCCAGTCAAACCTCCATTGTGCAATGTCATGTGCCACTCTAAACAATGACACAAAGTAAGCAACCCAAATCATAGCCACTCATCAATATCCAATCCTCGTATAGAGTATACAGTTTCCTCGTAAAGAGTCAAGTGCCACATTTTCCTTTTATACCATCATTCCGTGTGACCTAGGGCAAATAACCTCCTAGTCAACGTACCAACTCAAAATGTGACTTTCCTTTCTATTGTTTCCAAAACATTTCCGTTTATTCACAAAACGTTCATTTTACAAAACATGTCGTTCGTTCAAAAGATGTTCCATTAGTTCGATTTTCCACAAAACGTGTCAAAATACCATTTGATCCACAAATCATCCGAGAGTGTCCAAGACAAGCCAATGTCCCCAATTTGATTTCATAAAACGACAACGGCAAATTTTTCATAAGAATTGAGGTTTTTCACAATCGAACTCGAAATCGACCAACCAATGTCCTAGGGAGAACGCAACGACCCTAGACAAAACTCAACGCGACCAATTTAAGTGAAGGACAATACTTTGATACTAATTTTATGAATATACGAAACTTGACGGAATTTCATAAAAATGAACGAGAAGGAAGTAACAACGCCAACAGTACAAACGAGAGGGATAGAAAACTCTACCTCAATTGGAGTTTCTGTGACAATCGCCGACAAGAGATTCGTTAGAAATTTCGGCATCAACCTGCCCAAAATAGAAGAACCGCACTAAGGCGCCAACAACAACAGGAATCCGATTTCACACCTCCTACTGACATAAATCATCAATTTAGATTTTGCGAGAATTAAAAAGAGTGCGCGGTATACCTGCCGATGCGACCACAAATGGTGGTCGAAGCCTCGAACGTCGCGCGCCACTGATTACCATCGCTCGCTAAGGCTGACACCTATAATCCAACAGATAGTTACAGTCGACGATAAATGATTCGAAACACTGAAAAGAGAGTAACAGAGGCTTACCCACTGATGCGACGCTTCAGTTGTCACACGACACCGCTCGTATGTCCTTCACTGTACCTCGCCGAAGCCGCAAACCACAAGCTCAAGCCCGGACCACCATTGTTGCGCGAACTCCACCAGTACTGTTGCCCGCACACTACTATAGCCGTCTCCGCATCCGTCACCACCACATCACGCTCACACCGCTGCACCACCACACCACGTCACCGCCACTGCACCACCCACAACCACCGACCCACCACCACATCCCCATGCCGCCACCATTGCCGCCACCATTGCCGCCACACACTATAGTGTGTGTGTGCGAGGAGGGGGGGAAAGAGGAGAGGCAGCCGAGAGGAGTGAGGAGATGGGGAGAGAGCTCGGGTTTTTGCGCAGGGAGGGAGAAGAGAGGGGAACCGAGGGAGAGGGGGAAAGGGCCACGCCAGAGGGAGGTGGAGGAGGGAGACCGAGAGTGGAGTCGCCGGAGAGAGGGAGAGGGGAAGGGAGATCGGCCATAGTGGAGAAGGGGAGGGGGCGGCGCAAGGGTTTCGGGGGAGATGGGTTTTCTGCACACAAAACTATTTTGAGGGAGAAGGGGGAGGGTCCCCCAACGACTTGTCTTTCTATGTTTTTTTTATTTCTTTTATTAAATTAATTACTTTAATTGATTTAAATGAAAATCAAATGGTCCACAATGCTTTCGAACAAACCCCGAGGGCCAATACGCAACTCGAATTCCACCACAACGGCTTGTCCATGCTTAAAACACAAAACCTCACAAGTCAAGACTTCCCTCACTCAGACAGGATCGGTAGAATAAAATATGAGCCGCGGGGAACCGAACGACAATAAAATTAAATCCCGAAAAGGATTTAATCGATCAATATTATATTTTTTTGAACGGAGGAAAAAATTATAAAATTTTTGGAGTGTGACAGCGGATGACAAACTTTGCGGCAGTTAGTTGATTGGTTTTCTGTTGTTCTCCTAATGAGGATGATGATCTTGCGTATGGCTGAATGGTCATTACTTGAGTTCCTCCTTTTGATCTTAGACAAGGTTGTTGTTGGCTCCTTCTTGTAAGAGTGATGTCTTTTTCCTTGGTGACCTGTTTGATGGTTGTTTCTGTGACTAAGAAGTTATAGTGCTCTTGCGATTGAGCCTTGAATTCTATTTCGCCTTGTGGCATTGATTGTTGGAGTTGTCGTTTGCACTTTTGGGGTTGATTGTCTCTTCGTGGTCGAGTCTTGACTCCCACTCCAGTGATGTGGTAAGCTTTTCGTTGGATAGCCTTGTGGTTGATGGTTGTTCACCTTTGGGATTGATTTAGTCTCCCTGTCATGTCCCGTTCCTTGTGCGAGTTGTGGAACCTTAGAATGACCTTGCTTGTAGGATTGAGATTGGTGGTTGCTTCTTGATGTGTTAGCACATGGCAGTCTTGCGATTGTAACTTCTTGGGAAGTGAGGATGTCTTAATGTGGTAAGGCCTTGTCATGGCAGAGATTGTGTGTAGTTCACTTGGGATGTGAAGTACCCTTGGGTTAGTAGGTTCTCCTTGCGGATTAGTACCAAGTGGTTGATGTTAGTGGTGGTAGTGCTCTACCCTTAC
>NMUG010000177.1:0-26259 GCA_002855965.1 Monotropa hypopitys
TGCCTTAGCTCGGCAACTCGACACAAAACCTACCAGTCCATGAAGAACCTATTTAACCCTCCGACTGAGCTTGTTTCAGTTCGGCAAACATATAAGACCATCTCTTCGGCCAAGCCTTAGCTGACCAGTCCTTCTCCAGTCCTTCTCCAAATGTCCTCCGGTCCGCATTGTTCCACCCTTGTCCGGACCAGCTCTCCCAGGCTAACCTCAGCTCGACCAGACCCTTGCCAGACCAGGAGCCACTCAGGTATACTCTCAGCCTTTCGGTTCTTTTATTGTCCTTATGTTTCTGCTTGGCAAGCCCCCTAAGGGACTTAGCCGCACTCAGCCCAGCTCGGCAGAGAACCTTTTAGCTCTGCCGAAGCTCTCGACCCTAACATTTCAGTTTGGCACTAAGCCAAACAAGTCCAGTTTCTCTTTGTACTCTCCGACTGAACCTTATCTCAGCTCGGCACACTTGCCCGGGCCACTGCAGAACCTTGCTTATCCCTTAGCATGCACTGCCGACCTCCCATATGCCGGAGCACCACTGCTCGGCAGAATGGACAGTCCGCCATTTCCTATGCTCATATATTTCATCTCGGTAATGCACTATGTTGTTCGGACAAATAATCCAATGAGCTTGTATTCCCCTTACAAACACTTTCGACCAGTCAGAACGTCCAAAGCAGTTATTCCCGAGCTGCCACTGTTCGGCAGAAGCCTTGATGGCTGCTCGGCAGAACGGTGAACTGAAATCCGGCCATCTTTGCTCGGCTAAGTCTCGTCTTGGTCGGCAAATACTCCAGGAACCATTAAAATGGCCTTACCAGGCATTTTGACCAAATTGATAAACCGAAACACTGAATCCCCACACTACTTTTGTCCGACGGCTCGTCTAGCTGTTCAGCAAACTCTCTGCCCGGCCAGCTATCAGCTCGACAGGAGTCGGCTCAGCACTCTACCTGTTCGGCAGCATTCTGCCCAGGCGCCCCTTAGCCCGGCAACTCTGCTCGGCTGCTCGGCTAATCAAAATGAAAACGTTTCAAGTCAGAATTCTTAGTTCGGTAGTATGCCCTTCGCCCAGAATAAAACCCCGGATCAACCCTTAAGTAGTTTTCCGAACCAAACCAGTCGGCCACTGTCCTCCGGACAAAAGGCCTTGGGCCAGTAGCTCGGCTAACCGACCAATAATAGTTCGGCCAGAAGCCTAGCTCGGCAGAACAGTATTAGTAAATGATGAATTGTGTTAGAGCCCAGAATTTTTTTTTTTTAGGTCATCTTTTGGCAGATTTGAAGGTTTAAAATTAGTGGAAGATCATCCCAAGAATTAAGGTGAATCACTGTATATCTCGTTTATTCGTACGGCTTTATTAAACATACTAATCGTTAGAGAAATGTATTTTTATGCTATTAAGCATCCACTCTATTATGTTGTTCTTTCAACAAAAAAAAATAGCATGCACTCTTCTTTTATTACCATGGATCGGCAAACAGGAAAGGTTTTACGATTGAACGGCATGAACGGTGACACGGTAGCTCGCCGCCGGGGGCGGAGTCAGAAACCGGCGAGGAGAGGGAAATAAGGGATCAATAGCCAGATTGATCACAGTGATATCACGACTATCCATTTTATGCTATCTGGGGTAGCTCCCCAGGGATTACTGGTAATCGTGAATAGCAGCATGATAAAAATCATGTCGGAATATCAAACGAATATGGAAATGAACATGCAAACAAAAACAAGCTATGTGCTGAAGGACGTTGAGAAGGCCATAGGATTGGCTTGGAAATACACATACAGATACATGTTTTGGGGCTATTAAGCCCCACATATTATGTTCAAAAGAAAGGAAAGATAATTTCGATAACATATTGTTATCCATGGAAACTTGTAGCCTTGATATATTGTGATTCACTCTAGCTTTTAGCTTATGCATTTTCTAAAACCTTTTTCAGGTACTAATGAAGAATAGCTTGGAGCTTAGCCTTTTATTGCACTTCCGTTTTATCATCATCTCTCTTTAATGTATCCATGTTGTAGAGGCAGTTTATAAGCCTCCTTTTGATGTATTATCTTGGAAATCATTAATGGAATTTACACACACTGGGTTTTGTTCAGCGTTTCCGCTTTATTATTGTTGAAATCTCTAAACTCATTAATAGTAGGCCTTTGCGAGCTTGCTCGTTGGCCGGTCATGGACCCCGATTAGGGTTGGGTCGTGACAACAATGGTATCAGAGCAAGAGTTTTTGGATTTCGAACAAACCCAGAAATAGGATCGAGGCACTCACTACGTTAGAAATATCTGTTAAACATTTGGAGATGTACTTATCTATACCTGCCTATATATGTCTTAGCTATGTCTAGCAGCGTAAGTGATTACGCCACCAGCGACTTCTCCAGCAGTGATTCTGAGGACGAGCACGAGATGGCACCGCCGCCAGCTATGCCAGAAGAGGACGAAGAAATCTTTATAGTAAGCGAGGAAGTCCAGGAGCAGGCACATGCGGATTCAACGACAATCACTTCCGACCTCATAGCCCAAGTAGTGGTAAGGTTTGAGGATAACGCGGAGGAAAAGGTACGAGCTATGATTAACTACCACTTGCGACTATTGGAGCGCGCCTGCGTAGTAGCTAGAAGATCTATCAAGAATTGGGAGTACGAGTATCTTATGGACGAAGCGAGAAATTGCATTTTCAATGGTAATAACGATGAAGCCCCGCCCGAGGAAGAGGAAGCAGCTGAAAAAGAAGAAGAACCTATGGAGTGGCACAACAAAGGTTGGGTCCTCGATTTCGAGAACAATCTCGAGGAAGACCCCGAGGAAGACCCCGGCGAAAATAAAGAAGAAGCCGAGGAATACATCAACATAGATCGAGAGGAATGGGTTTACCCGCCTTATGAGTGGCCCATCGATAACGAATAGTACTATATTATTTTAAGAATCTCCGCCGTATTTTGTAGTGTGCCCCGGACACACTCAAAACATCCATCTTATCTGCTTATGCCATATTTCGACCGTCATGAATTAATCAGTCTTTTCCCTTAGTTTTAATTATAAATTGGAGATTTTTAAAGAGAAGTTTGCGCCCCGTGCCATGTTGAATACCAAACGTGTAGAGTTTGAGAATCTGAAGCAGAGAGGAGCCACCACAGTAGCCGAGTACGAAGCGGAATTCACCAACCTCGCTGAATACGCCCCATATCTGACTACCACCGATGAGATGAAAGCCCAGAGATTTGAAGACGGGATGAGGCCCGAAATCCGTAGAGTTGTTCGTCCCCTCCTTCTGCCATCATACACTGACGTCCTGGACAGAGCGATACTTGTTGAACAAGACATGGATGAAAGCCGACGCTACCAGGAGAGAAACAGGCAGAATCAGAATTAGAATCAAGAAAGAACCAACCCTCCCAAGAAACCAAATTTTGGAAGGAATCATAAGAGAAGAAATGAAGAAAGAAAGCCAATACCGCTCTGCCCATCCTGCGGAAAGCCACACTTTGGAGAGTGTCAAGCAAATTCTTGCTTTGGCTGTGGACAAAAAGGACATTTCAAGAGAGACTGCCCGAGGCTAGCTGGAGCAAACACTGTGCCCATCGGAGATCCAAGGAACAATGCTAACAACCAAGGGAACCGCAACAACCAACGTCAAGGGAGAGCCTTTGCACTCGTCCCAGGAGATCCTCGCAATGAAGAAGGAGTTGTGGCAGGTAGAATTTTTATCTGCAATATTCCTACTTATGCCTTGTTTGACTCAGGATCCACGCATTCTTTTATTTCACTATCACATTCAGAGAAGATTTCCCAGAAACCCGAACCCTTAGGTTACGATTTATGTGTAGCCCAACCCATGAGTAAAAGTGTCCTTTGCTCTACGATCCTTAGGAATTGTGAGTCATCCATGAACGGAGCCCTATCATCTATAGATCTTATTCCTCTAAATATGGCCCACTTTGACGTCAGTACTGGAATGGACTGGCTGTCCAAGTCCAACGCTAAGATCGACTGCGCTGGAAAATCTATCACCTTTGTTGAATCCAAAGGTGGGGAGTCTGAACTCAAGGGAGAAGGAGTTATTTCACCCCCGTGTTTTGTATCTGTCGCCAAAGCTCGCCGTCTTCTACGAAAAGGATGCCAAGGGTATCTATGTAGCATCACCTTAACCGAGTTAAGGAACGTCTCAAAGGAAGACATCTCAGTAGTACGTAACTACCTTAAAGTATTTTCAGAAGACCTACCCGGAATGCCCATTGATCTAAAGATGGAGTTCTCCATCGACCTTATGCCAGCAACGCAACCAATTTCCAAAACCCCTTACCGTATGGCACCTGCAGAACTAAGAGAATTGAAGACTCAACTACAAGAACTAATCGAGAAGAATTTCATCCGACCCAGCTCATTGCCATGAGGAGCGCCAGTATTATTCGTCAAGAAGAAGGATGGAACTATGCGCTTGTGCATCGATTATCGGGAACTGAACAAAATCACGATCAAGAACAAATATCTCATACCCCGCATCGACGACTTACTCGACCAACTACAAGGAGCCCAAGTATTTTCAAAGATCGATCTACGTTCAGGATATCACCAGCTCAAAGTCAAGCCAGAAGATGTTGAAAAAACTGCCTTCCGCACCCGTTACGGTCATTACGAATTCTTAGTCATGTCCTTTGGAGTAACCAATGCCCCAGCAGCTTTCATGGACCTGATGAATCGTATTTTCGCCCAATTTCTCGACGATTTCGTGAATGTATTCATCGACGACATTCTCATCTACTCAAAGGACAAAGAGCAACATGCCTAGCACCTGTCTATCGTTCTGCAAACCCTGAAGGAGAAGCAACTGTACGCAAAGTTTAGTAAGTGTGAATTTTGGCTGAAGAGTATTCATTTCCTTGGGCACATCATTGACAAAGATGGCATCTCAGTGGACCCACAGAAGATAGAAGCAATCTCAAATTGGCCTACACCAACATCAGTCACCGAAGTTCGAAGTTTCTTAGGACTCGCTGGATATTATCGCCGATTCATCCAGGATTTCTCGAAGATCGCCACGTCGATGACTCAGCTCACCTGCAAGAAAGAACCATTCGTATGGACGAAGGAAAGAGAAGGATGCTTCCAGGAGCTGAAGAAAAGACTCACCACTGCGCCCGTGCTTGCGTTGCCCAGTGGAGAAGAAGGATTTGCTGTCTACAGCGATGCTTCACACAAAGGACTAGGATGCGTCCTCATGTAGCAAGGAAAGGTATCGCTTATGCCTCTCGACAGCTGAAGCCCCACGAGAAGAACTACCCCACACACGACTTGGAGCTTGCAGTGGTAATATTCGCACTCAAGATTTGGCACCACTACCTTTATGGAGTCACCTGCGACGTCTTCACCGACCACAAAAGCTTGAAGTATGTTTTCACCCAGAAGGAGCTGAACCTCAAACAACGAAGATGGCTAGAGCTTATGAAAGATTTCGACCAACATCCAGTACCATCCAGGGAAAGCGAACGTTGTAGCCGACGCCCTCAGCAGAAAGGAAGACCATCCATACTCAGCACATCTCGCAACGATTATTGCAGAACCATCCATCATCGAAGAGATCAAGACCCTCCAAGCAAACGATCTAAAGTTGTAGAAAATACAAGAAGGCATCAAGGACCAACCGGAAAGTGAGTTCACCATACAAGAAGACCTCTTCAAGTTTCGGAACCGAATATGTGTACCCAATCTAGAAGACCTCAAACGAAAGATTATGAACGAAGGGCATAAGTCAAAGTTTGTGATTCACCCTGGAAGATCGAAGATGTACCAAGACCTCAAGAAATCGTACTGGTGGATAGGCATGAAGCAGGACATAGCCAACTACATCGATCGATGCCTCAAATGTCAGCAAGTCAAAGCACTACGCCAGAGGCCAGCAGGATTACTTCAACCTCTGCCAATCTCCCAGTGGAAATGGGAAGACATCACGATGGACTATGTTATAGGATTTCCTCGAACTGTCAAAGGCAACAACGCGATATGGGTGATAGTCGATCGCCTGACCAAGTCAGCCCACTTTATTCCGATCAAGAACATGTATTCAATGGATCAAATGGCAACAACTTACCTCCGGGAGATTATCCAATTGCACGGTACGCCTATTTCAATTACATCCGATAGAGACCCTCGTTTTGTGTCTAGATTTTGGAAATCATTACAGAAAGCAATGGGGACAGCATTGAACTTCAGCACCGCCTTTCATCCCCAAACCAACAGCCAATCAGAAAGGACGATTCAGACGTTGGAAGACCTTCTTCGAGCATGCACTTTGGAATTCCAGGGAAGCTGGAAAGAGCACCTACCATTGACAGAATTTTCCTACAACAACAGTTACCAAGCAAGCATTTAGATGTCACCATTCGAAGCATTGTACGGCAGAAAGTGTAGATCGTCAGCATGTTGGACAGAAGTTGGAGAAGAAGCGCCCACAGGACCAGAAATTGTGCAGGAAACCACCGAGAAGATCAAACTTATTCAGGACAAGCTGAAGATAGCCCAGGACCGACAGAAGAGCTACGCAGATGCAAGGCGAAAGGAAGTAGAGTTCCAGGAAGGAGACAAAATATTCTTGAAAGTCTCACCAATGAAGGGCATCGTCAGATTTGGAAAGAGAGGGAAGCTCAACCCACGCTACATCGGACCTTTCGAGATCCTTGAGAGGATCGGACCAGTCGCCTACCGATTAGCACTCACTCCAGAGTTGGCAAATGTTCACGACGTATTCCACATCTCGATGCTTCGGAAGTATATATCCGACCCCTCGCATATTCTAGTTCAACCTACCATCGAGATCGAGAAGAATTTGACATACGAGGAGAGACCCGTTCGAATCATGGACCGGTAGGAGAAGCAGCTCAGAAACAAAGTCATTCCGCTCGTCAAGGTCTGGTGGGAGAACCAATCAGGAAATGAAGCCACTTGGGAGAAAGAGAGCGATATGCGTCTAAAATCTCCGCAACTATTCGACTGAGGTATAATATATCCTTACATCTTTACACAATTATTTAAGTTTGAGGGACCAAACTTCATAAGGTGGGGAGGATGTGAGGCCCCGACCCGAATAAATAGATTAAATAAAGTTCATTATATTTATTTGGGATTTCTAAAATTATTAAGATGAGCTAAGGCCCATGGAAAATAAAGAAAAGGATTAAAGCTTAGGCCAAGCCCAAAGGCTGTCCGACCAGCCCAGGCCGGACCACCTCGGTCGGCCCAGCCGACCAACCCAGCCCCGCGTAGAAAACCGGCTGCGCGGCAGCTCTGCGAGACGCCAGGGACCCGTCCCATCTGGACTGAACCGCCGCATGACGCGGATGAGACAACACAGTCGCAGGTTTCAGACTGCCAGGTCAGGTGCTCAGACCTGACCTGGATGGGACAACACCCTGACTTGTTCGGCAAGAACAAGGAAACATCCAATCGATCATTAAACAATCCCAACTACCTTGGACACTCTGAACCCCTATATAAACATCCCCCTTCCCAAGCATTCAAGTCCCACACCGAGATTCTCCAGAGCAAATTATTCTAGAGTGAGAAAGTTGTTTCCGACAACTCTACCGTTCGGCACATCTATTCGGCCAAGCCATAGATGACCAGTCCTTCTCCAGTCCTTCTCCAAACGGCCTCCGGTCCGCATTGTTCCATCCTTGTCCGGACCAGCTCTCCCAGACTAACTTCAGCTCAGCCAGACCCTTGCCAGACCAGGAGCCACTCAGGTATACTCTCAGCCCTTCGGTTCTTTTATTGTCCTTATGTTTCTACTCGGCAAGCCCCCTAAGGGACTTAGCCGCACTCAGCCCAGCTCGGCAGAGAACCTTTTAGCTCTGCCGAAGCTCTCGACCCTAACATTTCAGTTCGGCACTAAGCCAAACAGGTCCAGTTTCTCTTTGTACTCTCCGGCTGAACCTTACCTCAGCTCGGCACACTTGCCCGGGCCATTGCAGAACCTTGCTTATCCCTTAGCAAGCACTGCCGACCTCCCATATGCCGGAGCACCACTGCTCAGCAGAATAGACGGTCCGCCATTTCCTATGCTCATATATTTCATCTCGGTAATGCACTATGTTGTTCGGACAAATAATCCAATGAGCTTGTATTCCCCTTACAAACACTTTCGACCAGTCAGAACGTCCAAAGCAGTTATTCCCGAGCTTCCACTATTCGGCAAAAGTCTTGATGGCTGCTCGGCAGAACGGTGAACTGAAATCCAGCCATCTTTGCTCGGCTAAGTCTCGTCTTGGTCGGCAAATACTCCAGGAACCATTAAAATGGCCTTACCAAGCATTTCGACCAAATTGATAAACCGAAACACTGAATCCCCACACTACTTTTGTCCGACAGCTCGTCTAGCTGTTCGGCAAACTCCCTGCCTGGCCAGCTATCAGCTCGACAGGAGTCGGCTCAGCACTCTACCTGTTCGACAGCATTCTGCCCAGGCGCCCCTTAGCCCGGCAGCTCTGCTCGGCTGCTCGGCTAATCAAAATGAAAACGTTTCAAGTCAGAATTCTTAGTTCGGTAGTAGGCCCTTCTCCCAGAATAAAACCCCGGATCAACCCTTAAGTAGTTTTCCGAACCAAACCAGTCGGCCACTGTCCTCCGAACAGAAGGCCTTGGGCCAGTAGCTCGGCTAACCGACCAGTAATAGTTCGGCCAGAAGCCTAGCTCGGCAGAACAGTATTAGTAAATGATGAATTGTGTTAGAGCTCAGAATGTCGGAATATCAAACGAATATGGAAATGAACATGCAAACAAAAACAAGCTATGTGCTGAAGGACGTTGAGAAGGCCACAGGCTTGGCTTGGAAATACACATACAGATACATGTTTTGGGGCTATTAAGCCCCACATATTATGTTCAAAAGAAAGGAAAGATAATTTCGATAACATATTGTTATCCATGGAAACTTGTAGCCTTGATATATTGTGATTCACTCTAGCTTTTAGCTTATGCGTTTTCTAAAACCTTTTTCAGGTACTAATGAAGAATAGCTTGGAGCTTAGCCTTTTATTGCACTTCCGTTTTATCATCATCTATCTGTAATGTACCCCTGTTGTAGAGGCAGTTTATAAGCCTCCTTTTGATGTATTATCTTGGAAATCATTAATGGAATTTAAACACACTGGGTTTTGTTCCGCGCTTCCGCTTTATTATTGTTGAAATCCCTAAACTCATTAATAGTAGGCCTTTGCGAGCTTGCTCGTTGGCCGGTCATGGACCCCGATTAGGGTTGGATCATGACACCCTCAGTTCAGCAGACCATCAGATCGGCGAGGCCTTGCTCGACAAACCTTAGTTCGGCATAAGGACCCTTCGATCCAGAGGATTCTCCAAAACGAGTCAGTTAAAACGTGTTCCTAATCCTACCAACCGGCCACTGTCCCCCGGACAAAAGGCCTTCGGTCACTTGTACTATCCGGAGCTCGGCCAGTCGGCCAGAGCAGTCTGGCCCTCCTTTAAGCCGGTTGCTCAGCTCGGCCAAGTTTAGCTCGGCAGTAGCCTTAGTTGCTCGGCAGAAAGCTTAGTTGTGTTTCTTATGTGTAGTGGCAGATTTGTGGTGTTAAATCCAAGAAGAAATCAACCCAAATTAAGGTGAATCTGTACATGCCTTTTTACTCGTACTTTCCTCACTTGCTCACTCATTTTGTAAAGTTATTGTTATGACTATTGAGCTAGAAAACTATTATGTTATCGCTCTTGCAAATGGAAAGAGAAAAGCTTATGAAAACTTTTATACACGGACAAATATGATGTGGAAAATATTTTTATGTGATCTTCGGCACGGACACGACATGGCCATGGAATACGATCAAAAACAGATAGGAGCCCGAATACTGGGGACAGGGTCAGATACCATGCATGAAGGGACATGCTAACCAGATGGTCATTGGATGATATCATACTACTTTGCAAATTACGGGGTAGCTCCCTTTGTTCTGGTACCGTGGATGTTGTAATTGGTTGACTTGATAGACTGGTTGACAGTCATACATTTCGGGTGGATTACCTAGAGCAATCAATATGCACTTGTTGAAGGTTCATGCGTGAAAGATGCCGAAAATCTGATATGACCGGAACAGATCAATGATACTACTGTTGGGGCTATTGAGCCACTCATACTATATTTATCTGAAATGATTTACTTGCAGAAAATGATCTTGGTTGTCCATGAAACTTGTATTTTGGGCATGTACTGAATTCACTCTAGCTTTATAGCTTACGCATTTTTCTAAAACTCTTTTTAAGATTTGAGGAGCAGGAATACGAGCTCTTGGAGTTGTTTTTATATATCTCAGCTTTTGACTATCTCATGTATCAGCCCATGGGGCTTACTTTGTATCTTCAAAAACCAGTTAATGAACTGTTGTGGGTAGCATTGCACTCTCTGGGTTATTTCACGCTTTTCCGCTATTATTCAAATCTAAAATTGTTCGATGAATCCCTAAACTCATTAAATCGGGTCTTTAGCGAGCTTGCTCGTTGACCAGTCATGGCTCATGTGAGATTGGATCATGACACTACTTCTAATACAAAGAAAAAGATAAATGCCTCTTGTATTTTTGTTACTACCCTTCACCTTTTATAATCCATATCGATTTTAATTTAAAATATTTTCCTTCACAAATCTTTCGAACAACTGCTCTTATAATGGTTGACAACTGTTTGATACTTGTTTAAGTGAAATATACGGAGTAACTGCTTAGTAATTATGAGGTATTTAATTTTGTCATTTGTCTCCCAACTAATATATATTTTTTTATATTTTCAAGTCGATGAAAAATATTAAGAAAATAGACTTTTCCTTCTTATAATAAAAATTAGATTTTCTTTTCCAATTGATGAAAAATAATATGGTTAAATAAAGAACATTTATTTATTGGTAAATGTTTATAATTTTATGAACAATATCCTATCATTTAAGGTTTAAAATATTATAAGCCCTATTTATTGTATTACAAAATAATTAATAAAAAAATTGCAGGTATGAGCAAACACATCCAAAGCTATCCAAAGCTGTAAGCGAATATGGTAAAAGGAAAAGCATTATAATCGGTGTAGTTTAGTCCCACTGTTCGCTGCGGCATCCCCGATTCTAGCGAAGAGAGACAGCAGAGCGCAAGCAGCGCTTCAGGTCTGGAATGAGGGGGCAAACATCTCATCAGAGAGCATTCAGTGGATGTGTATTTGAGAATTAGGACCAATGGCGACGGTGCAGGCAGTGTTGGGGAATTTGACGGTAAGCGATCGGCGGATTCTGACTGCGGTTAACAGCGGAGCGTCGAGCCTCTCGTTAGTTGGCTCAGGTTTCATAGTTCTGTGCTACCTTTGCTTCAAGGAACTCCGCAAGTTATCCTTCAAGCTCGTCTTCTTCCTCGCTCTCTCGGTATGTACCCCATTCCTTGTTGGGATTAACGAACACAAACACTAAACTACGTGTTCTACTTACCAACATACATTACGTACAAGATCTTGGATTTGTTGGAAAAACAGTTAAAAGAAACTGTTTTTTCTTCGGACTTTGAGATCGTTTTGCCGATTGACCCGATCTCCGATCGAGGTGATTAAGGATGAGTTAGACACAGGAGATTCTTTTTGACAAAATTCATTAAGGATTGAATGAGATATTATCATGCAAAGTAGGTGTCGGACAATGAAGGGGAAAACCATTTAGTATCAATCCCACATTGGAGAATGGGGAGATTTGTGATGAGTTTAATTAATATGTTGTGTGACTTAGTATCACAACCAAACTTAAGAGGAAAGTAAGTTGATGTTCGCATTAAGGCGAGGTTACATGACCATGATATCATAAAAATCCTCCTTTTCCTTTTATCCTTTTTCAAATGTCCTCACAACTTTAATCATGTAAAACCTTACATTTCTTTTATCATAAAACTGTCCCTTTCATTTTATATCAAAAGTTTTTCATCTTAATTGTTAGGAAACTTCACTTCCCATTTACTTCAAATCCTCATTTTCCATTATTCACTAAATCCTTTTTTACTTAGTTACAAAATCCTCTTCAACTATTTTATCATAAAAATCACACTTTCTCTTTTTATCACAAATTCCCATTTCTCATTCTATACCAAAATTCCTTCTTCAATTTTTATCAGAAAATCTATATTTCTCATTTCTTCCAAATATACTTGATCCATAACAAATTATTCTTTTCAAAAATCATTTTCCATCAAAACACTTTTTAAAAGAGGTTTCACAATAAAATACAAATAAATAAATCTACTCTAATTTATAAAGTTATACTCTAATTTATAAAGTTATAAGTACTAACCAGTCAAGATGCGGCTATCCTAGGCTGCTAAGTCCTCTAAGATATTGACACTAGCGTAGAGCTCTCCGTTCCTATAATAACCATATAATATACACTATAAGCATCAATAATAAAATAATAACTCAAAAATGTCAACAATGCATAATTATTCTAAATTCAACTTATTTTCATTCTATTTCTTTAATTTCTTAAATTTATATTCTTTAATATCGTTAAAGCAATACAATGTGGGTAAGTCATTAATCTCGTTAAGGCACTGATATTGAATAAATCCATAAGGTATATCGAATTAGTTAATGTTGTTGATCAATCCTTGATTCGGTTAGGGTATATGGAATTGGTTGGTATTGTTGAAAGTGGAAAGTAATGGAATCTCATTGAGCATATTGTTGCATGCATCCTAGAGTTCTGCGACACGTGTACAGTGCACCATACTCACATATAGTATTGAATAGAGACTTTTCTACTAAGCACATGTTTTGCTCAGACAATCCCTTTCAAGTATCATGCCCCAAGTTTAGATTGATGATCATGACATTAATTGGAGTTTATGATGAGTAGGAGTTATCACCTCATCATTATTTTGATTATTTCATGATGGATAATTCATAACTCTCAATTAACTATTATTTCCTTATTGATGTAAACTTGGTTTATGCTTCCTCTACTTAAGTATGATTTTGGAAAAGTTGTTTTAAAATCCATTGTGTGGATGTTGGACTTCAATATTTATGGAATATAATAGTGTTGGAATCGTATTTGAATATTGGAAATGTTTTAAAAAATTATGTATAAAATCCATGTCGTGACAACCATCTTGCGTGGAACTCAACTCACACAGAAACCCTTTCAACCAAATCATCTCATCGCTTCCTCAATCACATCCACATATTCAGCTTCTGTCGTGGACAAAGTAAACAACTTTTGCAGACATGAGACCCAACTCACCGATGTTGAACCCACAGTGTGCACATAACTTGTCGTACTCCGCGCGTATCATGATCACCGACAAAATCGGCATCCACACACCCTCTGACTATCAAGTTTAACTTCCCAAAATATAAAAATGTATCTGTGGTACTTCACAAATATCATATTATCCACCTACTGCTTCCCAATGTTGTTTCCCCTGATTGCTCGCAAACCTGCTCACAACTCCCATTGTATGGGCAATATCCGGTCTCGTGCTAACCATCACATACGTAAGACTACCAATGGTCGAGGCATAAGGAACCTTGGTCATATACTCCCTTTGCATCCGAACTGGGAGACTGGCCCTCAAAAAGTCTGAAGTGACTTCCCCAAGGTGTGTCAACTTCCTTGGCCCCTTGCATACCGAACCACTCAAGCACCTTCTCAATGTAGTGAATCTGAATCAAAGCTATGGTCCCTGAGACCTGTTCCTGCTAATCCTCATCCCAAGTATCAGCTTAGCCACATCCAGATCTTTCATAGCAAACTCTTTTGCCAACTGCCGCTTCAACCTGTTAATCTCCTGAAAATGAGATCCCGTTGCAAAGCATATCGTCTACATAAAGTAAGAGAATGATGTAACTGGACTCAAACCTCTTGATAAAACAAAAATGATATGAATTGCACTTATGGTAGCCATTACGCTGTATAAAATCCGCGAACTTCCGACACCACTCTCTTGGAGTCTGCATACCTTCTCTTTATTGCCCTTCTCGATGAAGCCGATTGGTTACTCCATAAAGATTTCCTCATCAAGATCCCCATTAAGAAAGTGTCTTCATATCCAATTGCTCAAGGTACAGATTTTAAGCATCCAATAGTCTCAATACCACCCCGATGGTAGTGATCTTCACCACTGGCAAAAATCTCCGTATAATCCACCTCTGGCCTTGTACGTCTTGCTCCCATCACTTTTATGTTTTATACGATAAACCCACTTATTTTGTAGAGCCTTCTTTCTCGTTGGCAAACTAGCCAATTGCAAAATCTTGTTAGAATGCAAGACATCCCAGGGATGGCAATCGGTCTGGTTTTTAGAAAAAACGGAAACCGGAAACCTAAATTTTAACCGTACCAATACCCGAACGGTTGGAGAAAATGAAAACCGTAACCGAACCGTTCGGTTTTTGGTTTTTAACCGAACCAAACGAAACTGAACTGTCATAATATTTTTTGTCGATTTGGATAAAAAACGTTATTGTTTATATGTGTTATATATATATTTATATATAACATATATATATAATCAGGATCCAGTCAAGAGATTCTGATTTTACTAAAATCACGAGGTGTGTTTTCCCGAGCTCATTTTCATGATCCAAGTCGTCCAATGTCTTTAAACGTGTTTTTAAGGGTACCCGTGAGAAATTACCAAAAAAACTACTCGGAAAGCGCTTGATCCGAGTAGTTTTTCATAAAACTGTTTATCTACGGTGTGTATAAAAATTGCTCGGATTAAGCCCTTCCCGAGCAGTTTTTTGTCAATTCCTCTCGAGTACCCTTAAAAACACGTTTTAAAAAAATTGGACGGCTCAAATCATGAAAATGTGCTCGGGAAATGGACCTATGAGGGACCTCTGGATTTTGTTAAAATCAGGAGGTCCTGATGGGAACCGGACTGATATATATATATTATAACTAATGACATTTTTTTCGGTTTCGGTTTGGGTTCAGTTCGGTTTGGTTTTATGGCTCAATCCATAACCGAACTGAACCCAAATGATTTTCGGTTTGATTCGGTTTCGATTCAGTAAAATTCGGTTACAGTTCAGAGATTTTCGGTCGGTACGGTTCGAATACCCATCGGTTCGGACACAATTGCCATCCCTAAGACATCCATCTCATCTTGCATGACATGCTCCCACTTAACAGACTCACGCATACACAAAGCCTCGTCATAACGCTCAGGCTATCCTTTATCTGTCAAAAGCAATTAATAAAGAAAAAAATACTTGGGATTTGGTTTAGGTACCCTATATGACCTCTTCAATGTAACCACCGGCGACTAGATTCTGTCTTCGGTACTGCCCAGACTCTGGCCCTAAAACTGTCTCGGAACATGTCCCAGAAACTGTCTCATCTGCCCGGACTATACTTAGTTCAACCCCACTGTTTTTTAGAAGCTCATCCAACTCTAAGTACTCGGATGCGACCCCATCCGTAGTGACACTCCCACTGACTTCTTTGTTGTCTCTATCCTTATACAAAACTCTTTCATCAAACACATCTTCTCTGCTCCGGATTATCTTCTTGTTTTTATTATCCCCAAAATGATAACCGAACTCATCACTGTCTTATTTGATGAACGTACATTTCTGTGACTTAGCATCTAGCCTGTCCCTGATATGGTCACTGACATGGACATACGACACATCCGGAAACCCTCAAGTGATAAAGATCCACTTCTTTGCCACTCTAAACCTCATCTGGTATCCCAAAGCTCAACAGAACTGACGACACTTGATTTATCAAATATGTTGCCGAGCTTAATGCATCTGCCCAAAGACACTTTGGCAGCCCAAAATGAATCCGCATGCTCCTAGCACGTTTGCATAACGTCCTCTTCATCCTTTTTGCAATGCCATTGTGTTGCAGAGTGTTGGGTGGTGTCCTCTTTAACCGAATTTCACTAAGACCACACATCCTCTTGAATTCACCCCGATCATACTCTCCGCCATTATCTGACCTCAACCGCTTAATCTTCAGATTTGTCTCGTTCTTAACCATGACTTTCCACTTTTTGAAGATCTCGAACACGTCAAACTCACGCTTCAAAAAGTATATCCAGACCTTTCTTGAGTGATCTTCGATAAAGGCAACTAAGTAGCTGGAATCACTAAGAGAGACACTGGACTAGGAACCATACATCTGTATGAACAAACTCCATATTGTGAGGTTTGGGAAGTAAACCATTTTTCTAAAAACTAACATGTTTCTACTTGCCGAAGATGCAAGTCTCGCATATGTCAATGCCCACTGACTTGAGACCCGATAGCTTTCTATGTTCCTGCAGAATCTGCATTGTAGTACTGTCCAGAAATTGCGCGACCCGAACCGTCATGAACTGACCCGGCCACCTGTTACCCAACCCGCAACATCCAACGGTTGGATATGAATTGGATTTCATGGAAATTTAGGGTTACGGATCGGTTTACGAGTTGCACAGTATTTTGCCTGTGTCAACCCGACCCGGACGAACAATCTAACCAAAATCCTAATATTTGCAC
Source organism: Monotropa hypopitys (assembly GCA_002855965.1). Lineage (NCBI taxonomy): Eukaryota > Viridiplantae > Streptophyta > Magnoliopsida > Ericales > Ericaceae > Monotropa > Monotropa hypopitys. Next base: position 16,517 of record NMUG010000177.1, read on the forward strand.
CACAATCCACATTAGACCTAGACCTAATATGTTCAGCAGTAGAGACCCCCCCCCTTTGCAATTCGGAGCCGCAATCAAGTACATGCCTCTCTCTCGTATCACATATCTCTCTGTTCATCCAACAATTACCGGTCTCAGTCATCAATCGCAAAGTCGTGATTCGTGAGCGACGATTGATATCTCTGAACCGTAAGTAACTCGATATCTCTCTCTATCTATTCGGGTCTCCGTGGTTTTCTGTTTTTATGGATGATTGATTTTGATATATAGAATTTGAAAGTTTTCTGTTTTTATGGATGATTGATTTTGATATATAGAATTTGAAAGACAGTGTGATATGTATCGCATAGGTCTCTGATGTGTATCGATATATAAAATCGACGGGCTTCAAAAATTCTCAAACTCTTGTATTGCAATTTTCTTTATTTCCATCTCCAATACTGGCTTTCCAGGTGGTGCAAGAAGCTTGAATACACAATGACTTTGAATACACAATTCCCTGTGATATGTATCGATACATAAAACATGATTTTTCCAGACTATCGATACACAATTCGCTGTGACCCAAAACTATGTTCCAACCACCTAACCTGACAATCACCCGACCTGACCAAATGACAACCGAACCGACGAGTATATGGTTTGGATGCAGACAACTATTCCCAAAACTCAAATGTTTTATAACCTGACCCGAATAGAACCGACTAAACCTGGTCTATGGACAACCATATTTCATTCCCTTCTCGCTCGTATGTCTTAATCTATAGTGCCCCAAATCTTAACCAACCATGCGTTTTGCAACTGCCAAAGCATCACCTTCTTGTGAAGCCAAATGCAACGCACCACGTTTCTTGCCCCTAAAAAAGACCATGGTACCATTGGAGACTTTCCACACGCCCCCTGTGAATGTGGAAATGTATCTCGCTGCTCTCCGTAGCCCAATTGACACGAGATTCCTCTTTAGCTGCGACGCGTGACAAACATCCTTCAAACATCACTTTTGCCCTGTCTCAATTTTCACATCACCCTTCCCCACGATACTACAAGACTCATGGTCACCCAAGTATACTTTACCGAAGTCACCTACTGTATACCTCTTCAGAATCTTCTCGTTAGAAGTGACGTGGAAAGAAGTACACGAATCAAGCACCCATGACTCGACATCAACATTCATAGCAAGAATAAAGGAATCCTGCAAAACATTAGCTTCCTGCTCATCCTTATTCTTCTTTGGAGCTTTGCAAACCTACGACATGTGCCCGACTTGGCCACAATTCCAACATTTACCTTTGATTGCCCGTCCCTACGATTTCTCACGTTTTCCCCTGCCGCCACATGATTTTGACCGACCCTTGTTCTGACTATGACTACCCCTAGTCTTGCTTCTGCCCCTCTGCTCAAAACTTAAGACTGAACCTGAACTCCCTGAATCGGATGCTTCATCAAGCGATTTCCTTCTAACTCTCCCAGTCAGAATCAAAGTCACAATCTCATTGAGTTTAAGCTTTTCCTATCGGTCCGAATTACTAATCGTGGTGACCATACCCTGCTAGCTATCTGTCAACTGAGACATAACTAACAAAACTTGAACTTCATCAAAATCAATACCAACAGAAACCAACTTATCTACTATGATATTAAGCTCACTGAGGTGCGATATAAACGAACATCCTTTAGATGTATTCAAATTAAATAGTTTCATAAGATGTACCTTATTCGTAGCAGATAGTTATTCGTACATCGAAGCAAACACCACCATCAAACCATACGTGGTGGTCTTCTTCAAAATATTGTGTGCGACAGATTTTGAGAGGGATAGCCGGATCAAACCTCATCTTTCTTTTTCCTTTATCTCTGCCTAGCAACGATCGATACATATCCTTCTCATATAGATAGTCCTCTATATGCGTCTTCCAAAAGATGAAGTCTGAACCCTCAAACTTCTCTAGTTTTGATTTTTCTTCTTTAAAACTCATAGCTTCCCACTGTATAAAACCTTAGGTCGGACGAATAAATCTTTGAACGAACATCCTCTTCCACAACCGCGGCTCTGATACGACTTGTTGGGATTAGCAGTCACAACTAACGTTGGACTACACACTCAACTTACCAATATACAATACGCAAATGATCTTGGAATGTTATGAATCGCCAATGAAAATAAACCTAACCAAAGAAAGGAGGGAAAGAGGGAACTTGACACGATATACGAAGTTCGACAACTTGCCTATATCCTTGGAGCTACACCAGACACTATGATCCACAAGGATAACCCTCTTTTTCATGTTCTAACCCTAATAGACATTAGGCAACCAATACCGTCCAAGGAGAGAATCTGTGTGCGGCCTTGGGTGCTCGCGCGCCTCGCAGGGCCGCAAGACACTCATACTATGCGAGCGTGCGACGAGCGGTGGCCTCTACCCGGTTTTTGCCTTAGGAGAAATTTCCACAGTTTCTTCCTCTTCTCATTCCTTAGCCTCCAAAGGCATCAAGAGTTGGATTTCACACCTAACACTCCCCCGCTTTCTTCCTCGTTTCAATACTCTTACTTCTTATGTACATCGTTCTCTTGTTGAGCTAAAATCTTATGTTTTAACTGCTAATTTAATGGGGATACCTCTCTCTGTGTTATGCCTTCACATGGAAGTTAAGGTAATGGAAACCAAGCTTGTAGAGGATACAGTAAGTGATTGTAGAAGACAGAAAGAAACAAAAGCGTACATATTAAACTGGATGATGGAATGTTCCTAATATAGTTAACCACATCGTAAGAATTTTGATAAAAATCCAATAAGTCATCAAAAGCGATTGCAGTTCCATCATAATAAATCATCAACTATATAAAGTTGTGCAATACTGATGCTCTGGATGCTGAATGAAGGAAACATGATAATGTGCACATAAAGTAATTTGAGCTTTTGGGTTTACCCTTTCTGATGCCTTTTGGCTTTGATTTGGGGGTATAATTCCACAACAAAACGTCCCTTTAGCTTTTCGGTTTTTGATGGTATAGGGGGCCACTATTTCAATGGTTTTATGAGAGTAGCCACTTTGTGCATATTGTCAAAATTTAGGTCTGTCTCCAATCATTCCCCGCCCATATCCTCAACGATTGAGGATTACATGGGTTATGTTATGTTGTTGTTGTTCACAAAAGTGGGCTTCATGGGAAGAGGCCTCAAGAAACCCTAGATCATGGATCTCCACTGTGCCTAAAATAATAGCACTCCAGCTCCAAATGTTTGATGTCTTCGTAAATAGAAGAGAATGTTTATAGGCATTCTAGTTGGAAGGTGAAATGTTAATTTTGACCTACATTTTGGTGGTATAAGCCCATGTGTAGGGCACATGTGATGAAAACCGTCTATTTTGAGATGAGAGGTTTTATATTGTACTTGATTACAACCATCTTAGTAGTTTAGGGATTGGATATGTTGCTTTCACATTTCACGTAAGAATACACTTAGAATTCCAAAAGAGTTATTCATGTTCAAGCAAGTTTCAATAATACCATTGCGGCTGTTATAGATGGAAAAATGTCAAGTGGTTTCATGATCCTCCACTGTACTTGTGAACTATGGGGTAGAAGAAGGGTACCCCTTTTGCTGCTCAAACCAAAGTGGGAAATGCTATTTGTACATTGAAGGAAAGATATTAACACATTTGGATAATTTAGGGGATAAAAGTAAAAATAACACGAACTTTCTTCTATTAAAGAGTGATTAATGTGTAGAAAGCTTCTGCCACCCAATTTCAATAATTGAAGAGTGATTGGAGCCTCAACACAACTGAAATAGAATTCTTTAGTTACTTAAATGTTTGAAAAGACTGAAGACGGGATATATTCTTGGTTGTTGGTTGTTTCGACATTCGTCATACAATTCTGACTGCTTGTCATGTATTGAATGTTTGACTGCAACAACAAAATGACTTTACTCCTACATTTGGTTTTAGTTTCATATATAGTACCTATGGAAAATCATAAAATAATTTTAACAAATTTATCTTAACCGTATCCATATCTATCTTTTGTGTATTGCCTCATCTCCGTATCCATATCCCATCCCATTTCGTGTCTGGGCTTCCTAGTTCCTTAAACTTTGACCTTTGACTTTGATTCCTGTTCTATATCCGAATCCCGACTACACGAGTATTTAAACCTTGTTTAAGGCCTTAAAGATGCCCAAATTCCATAGTAACGAAACCATTTTTATTTTAATCGAACTAAGGGCCATATTAGTCAATTTACACCATTTCCATAAACAAGGGAAAAACCAAATTGTTCTTTTCCACATAGAGATATAGATAGAGATTTCTCTTCTATTTTTTCCCTCGATTGTTGTTATAGTGTCCATGCTTGGATAGCTCCATGCTTAAAATCTATATTCTTGTTTCAACTCTTTGTTTCTTGTCTTTGTTTATATTCTTGTTGTTTAACTTGGTATGAAACATAATGAAGAGCTATGATAATGAGGGTTGGTACTTGTAAGTAGAATGCTTATGTACATGTTAGAGGGTTGATTTACACTTGAGGACACGATCTAGGTTTTGTAACGTAAAAATATCTCGACATTTAGTGGTTGTAAACTTGCAAAAATGTCGGCCTTGCCTTTTCCTCAATGCAACTCTAATTCAACTCCGTTTTCCCTTGTTGATGTTTAGGGACACTCTCTTATCACCACTAAGGGTACATCATCATACTATGTTTCATTTATTGATAATTATAGTCATTTCAGTTGGATTTCTCTAATGTCTCATAAGTTTGATTTCCTCCACATCCATTGTACATTTTAGTCTATGGCTCAAACTCAATTTTCTACTACAATAAGGGTTCTTTGCTTTGATTTGGGTAAAGAATATTTTAAGAACGAGTTGAAAAAATTGTTTCGATACTCTGCACGGAATGATAAAGTGGATTGAGAATATTGACATATTCTTGATGCAACTAGATCACTTCTTATATCTCTTTCTGTTCTCGAATTCTTTTGGGGTGAGATGTTCTTTACAACTGTTTATCTTCTTAATCATATGCCTACTCCTCTCCTTTCTGGAACTTCACCGTATCAAAAGTTATTTGGCCATCTCTGTTGTGTCTTTGGGTCTGTATGCTTTGTTCTTCTTCTAAAAAGGGAGCATACGCTAAGTGCATGTTATATCCTGTGTTTTGTTAGGATATAGCAGTACTCAAAGGGTCAAGCCCATCCAGTCTCCCAAAACTGCATGTCTCTCATAGTGTTTCTTTTCTTGAGTGTCTCTCATATCTCACCCTTATTCCCGCAACAACTATGTCCAAGGAGGACTTGATTTGCATTGATCCCTTTCCTACTGACTTGCCTCCCGAGGAGTATATTTGTACCCTTGTCATGTTTGTTATTTTCACTCCTGCTCGTCCGATCTTCTTCCTTTTAACCCTTTGGTTCTCTCGTCGCCACCGTGAAGCTTCTTTGTCCCAACCTCCCAGCTCCATTTCTTTTCAATTTGCTATTTTCAACTATAACATCCGATATCTTACTTGTAATTGTCGTCCACCAGTTAGACTTGGTTTTACGAATATTTGTTTCATTTCTTCCCGTCGTTCCTTTCTATCTCGTATCCATACTTACTTTGAACCCACGTCGTTCAAAGAAGTTTGTGATCCTAATTGGGTTAATGCTATGAATGACGGGCTAATTGCTCTTGCGAAAACTCATACTTAAGAGTTGTTTCCTCTAACTGATGGTAAAAATTTTAGTGGTTACAAATGGGTCTACAAAGTGAAGATTCATTCTTATGGGGCTTTGAAGTGTTATAAAGCCCATTTAATTGCTAAGGGTATGAGCAGACGTTTGCTCGTTGCCAAGATGACGATTGCTCAGACTATGGTTTTCTGTTGATGCTGTTCACAATGACCTATATTTTGCTTTGACGTTTAGAATACATTTCTGAATGACTTTCTTTTGGAGAAGTTTATATGCGCCCTTTCCGAGATTTCTCAACCTTCTTTCGCTTTGCGCTTTCGTTGTGCTCTCTATAGTCTTAAGTAGTTTCCTTATGGAGATTGATTTTCAGCCTAGTACACATAATTCTACCCATTTAATTGCCGCACTTTTACTGGACCAGTTCTGTTGTTACTTTATAATTTTAGGTGGATGATCTCATCCTTACAATTTTGATTCGACTGCCGTTAGTGAGGTGAATCTCCATCTATTTTGTGAGTTTGAAATGAAAGATTTGGGTGGCTTTCGTTGTTTAAGGATTATCCATTATCGTAGACCAAGTGCGCATCGTGCTAATCTCACTATTTATATGGTTGTTGGTACTCCTATTAAGTTGAATTTACGTTCTGCTTTAGATAGTGTTCCTTTTGATGATTCTAGAAATTTCGTGGTCTCATTGGCAACCTTCTTCATCTTACTGTGAGTCCTCCTCATATTGCCTACGCGGTTTAAATTTATTAGTTAGTTTCGGCTTCTCGTTCAACCCACTGGGATGCATTGGTGCATATATTGCGTTACATGCATAGTACTCTTGTACTTCGAGCTTCACTCTCTGGGTCTATACCAATGCTGATTGGGCGGGTGATATTTGTGAAAAGAAGTCTCCATCTATTTTGGGTGTTTTTTTAGGCGATTCCCTCAGCTCCTAGAAAGACAAGAAACAATCTGTTGTTGCTAGTCATGTTGCTGAAGCTGAATAGCCACCTATGACTGCTGCAACATTGGGAATAGTTTGGCTTGATTATTCTGTCTTCTATCAGACATGGGTGTTTCTCTTGAGTGTCCCACATCTCCTTACTGTGATTATGAGAATGCCATGCAGATTGGTCACAATTCTGTCTTCCATGAGCGGACAAAGCACTGTCACTTTATTCGTTATCTTCAATCAGACAAAACTGATCTTCCATTTGTTCCGTCGTCGCTACAGTTGGCCACTTCTTTTCTAATAATACTCACACTGCTGCTTGTTTTTATTCTCCTTGGCAAATTCACGATGCTCCTTGTTTGCATCATGAGTTTGAGGCAGGGTGTGAAAGTGTGATGTTTTATCTTATGGTTATTTATCTTTTGTCGTAAGGGTAGTATAATCTTGCAGCCCTTAGGACTCGTCTTAGCTTTGAGGTTTATCAATATTGTTCTGCTGGTGTCTTTCATTCTGATAAGCCTATACGGCTTATGTGTGATTGTAATAAGCTGAGGGACCATTCTGTAATTCTCCTATTCTCTTGTAAAAACAGTTGGAGTCAGTTAGGATATATAGTGCTTGAGAGTCAGAGTAGGGCGGGAATTGTTTTGCCTCATTCTCTCATTTCTGTTTTCTCTCTCTCTCTCTTTCTACATTCTCCTCTCAACTGTAATCTCTCATTCCTTGTAATTGTTTTCTTTAACATCAATAAAGAAGACGATAGTTTCCATTCCAGAATTAGGTCCATTTGTGAAAGTTTATCAGTGGTATCAGAGCTTCGATTCTCCGACAGTGGGTGAAACCATCAATGGCAGATTCTACGCGATCTCAAGATTTTAAGAAAATGGAGGAAACAGTTCGTCGCAATGCTGAAACCACAGAGCGCCATGCTGAAGCTATCGCAGGGGTTCAAAATTCGATTGAAGGGGTTAAGATTACGATTGAGGATTTTGCTCAGTTGCTAACAACCCTAAGTGCGAAATTTGATGGCTTGTCGGAAAAGGTATCCATTACAACTTCTACCTCGAATGCACCTCCTTTACTGCCAAATCCTCATGTGTCTTCCAGGGGTTTTCAACCCAAACTTGATTTCCCTAGATTTTCTGGGGCAGAAGCGGTAAGGATTGTTCTGGGAACCCAGGTTTCCTCTAACTCTGCTCCTTTGTCCCAACCTTTTAAATCACTTTCACCTTTTTCTGAGATCTCTTTCCCGTCCCCTATGTGGAAACTTTTACCAAATACTATCCTCTGTTTTAAGCCAAATATTTTATCAAGAAAACACTTCTTTTTTGAAATCTATCAACCAACCACAATGATTTTGTCCATGCCTTTGACCTTTAACCCAATGATTTCCTCCATCCCCTGGAGTAATATATTTCCCCAAATTTCATTTCTTCAGTTTCTCTTACTTCTTTGACACTAAGTTGATAAGTCCTCAAATGGTGGGCCATTCTCTAATGTAGCCCCAAGATTTAGCCTCTCCACATTCTTCCTATCTCAGTCCTTAGCTCTGCTAATAGGCACGCGATCACAAGCTCTCACATTTGTATTTACATCTCTGGACTTTTCAATCTGTTGTTGTTGACTTATAGGCAAGGCCTGCAAAGCTGTCACTGATATAATATCCTCTTCCAATTCATGTGAGCCTGCATGTCCTTTTCTTTTCCTCGTCCCACCAAAAATTACGAAGCATTTCCTTTTATTCGCCCACCAATCCATGACTCGCTAGCTAGAAAACACGGATAAAGACGTTGAATATAAAGGAAATAATATGTAATCACTAGATATTACAAATTTCGTAGAAAGGCATTTTTGTTATCAAATTAGGGATTAAAAACACAAATCAAAAATATATTTTTCAATCAAATTAAGGATAAAACACGTGTCATAACAACACGACGAAGATAAAAAAGCCACTAAGTATTGAAGGACTAAAAAAGCCACCGAGTTTAGAACCGTATTCCGACCTCTTAACTCTTAACACGTCCCCAACGTGTCCCCAACGTGTCCCCAACGTGTTCTTAGCATTATTTTGTATAGTAAAAATAGTGTGCAATAGACACAACAGAAGTTAAATTCATGGAATTGTGGGATTTGAACTTCAGTTGGTGTTGTTTCCATTGTCATATCAAATTTGCATGATAGATGTTCAACGAGACTTTTTGCCTATTAAACCGTAAGTCAAATATAGAATATGTGATCGGAAAATAAAATTAAAATGTTGGATATGTTGTCTATTCACAACTCTTTTCTTAAATGCTTGAGAAATTATTTTCCGGCTCATCTATTTTACTTTCTCGCCTGCAGGACATGCTTTACAGTTTCTTCAGCATTGTTGGGTGGGCACATCAGCCTTAAGTGAAATCAGCATCTGTGTAGTGCTTCTTGTAGATTGATGCATTTCCTGATGGGTACCTTACCTTTATGCAGGGATCCATCAAAAGAGTTTTTGTGTTATGCTCAGGCATATAGCACACATTTCTTCTGCGTGGCTTCTTTCCTATGGACTACTACAATTGCCTTTACTCTTCATCGTACAGTTGTTAGACACAAAACCGATGTTGAAGATATGGAGCCCATTTTCCACTTGTATGTTTGGGGTATGCAACTATCTGCGACAAAGAAAAAAAGTAAAAAAAAATATAAAAAATTCAAGATTGTTACAAGATCATTTTAGTAGCTCTTATAGTTGCCTTATTTGCACTTATGTCTCTGCAGTGGCCTTCAATTTCATATTGAGTTATTTCTATGATTTCTTTGCCTCCATGCAACTATATCTATCCCCTTCGAAGCTACTTATTCAATTCAATTATCAACAGGAACTTCTCTAGTTACGACGGTGATGCGGTCTATTGGTAACGACCATGGACATTTTGGTGGTTTGGGTGCCTGGTGTTGGACACTAACTGGGCGCACAGGGAAGGTAGGCATTGGAGAGACTTTTCCTGCAGCCATTGCATTTTTACTTCTATGCCCTCTTTTGTTTTCCTCAGACTGGGTTGACTTGATAGAAGTTTAGCCATTTAATATTCTTACTTCTGCTTTCATCATAAGAGTTACTTTTATGCTCTGCTATCTTGCCT
>NMUG010000178.1:0-26153 GCA_002855965.1 Monotropa hypopitys
TTATTACCGAACAATTGTTCATGAGCTATTGAGTATTTTATTATTTTTTTCTTGTATCCCTTCTATCTCTTCCGTTGAAAATAAATTTTAATGTTCTTTTGTTTAAAAAATGTTGCTATTGCTTTTAGTTTACAGAGGCTGCTGGAATTACATGGTTATGTAAACCAAATATTTACACTGTTCCAAAGTTTTAATAACTAGTTACTGCTGGGTTTGCTCTTACGCTTCAGAATTTGTGTTGTGTGTCAAGTTCCAAAAACTATCAGAACAAGGGCTGTTCAAAAAAACCTAACACGACCAAACACGACCGACCCGACTCGAAATCACCAAACCCGACCGAAAGTTATTGTAAAGCCTGGTCGGATTCGGGCCTGTTTTGCACCACCCGCGTTACTTCTCGGGCGGGTCCGGGTGTATGTTTATGCCCAAACCCGACCCGACCACCCGAAGAACCCGTGAACCCGAACATAAATCGTTTCTCGCACCAGCCAAATGAAGCAACCAAACCCCACCACTCGACCAACCCGAGAACCCGAGAACCCGAGAACCCGAAGAACAGTTAAAAGCTTCCAGTCGGGTTCGGGTGGCCAGTTCCAAAATCCGATGAATATCCGGCCGGGTGTAACCCGATCCGACCCCGACAAAATCCGACCCGAGCCCTAGTCAGAACCCATGCGACGTCTCCAAAATCAACGCGACGTGGAACACCCATTACCCAACCTTTTCGATTTCCATTTCTTGGCGCCTTTTTTCCTCTCCTACCTCTACGTCCACGTATAGTATCTGTTTGTTCTGGCCGACAAGTTCTGGCACTAATCCTTCTCTTTCTCGAAACCCTAAACAAACGCAGCTTTGGTGTAACTTACACAGTACATATCCTGTTTTTCGATTTCCTTCATCTATACCAGACATCTGTTTATGATTTAAAAACCTTCCGAAGAACTCACGGCAATGGCTTCTCCACCAGGTCTCCCCTGTCTCACCTCTTCTTACTCATCTGACGTTGCATTTATTCCTTATCCGCAGATATACTCGCATGTGCTTGTATTTGCTTATTTTGTGGGTTGTAATGTTATTTTGCAGTTGAAAGTCCCCAAAATCGTCTCCTCCAAGCGGCTTTTAACGGAAATTTGAAACTCCTCAAAAGTAAGAACCCGTGATTTTATAGGGTTTTGGTTTTGTTAAAAAGACGTTCGATTGGTTTGATGTCGTTTTTTCACAGGTTTTGTGGGCCTGATGTCTTTTTTTGAAATGATTGATCAGAGTTGGGAGCAGAACTCGACTTCGGGGAGGGATTGGCGCAGATGTTTGTGGATGTTAAGGATTCTGGATGCCGTACGGCGCTCCATTTTGCCGCCGCAGAAGGAAAGACTCATATATGCAAGTATATAATTCAGGATTTGGGGATCGATGTTAACATGAAAGACGGGAACGGTATTTCTGTTAGCTCCTGATTGATTTATTGAATAATACTTGAAACTCAACATGTAATTGTGAAAAGCTAATATCGGTTCATTTTGCAGGTGAAACCCCTTTGAATTATGCAACGTTGGGGCAGCATAATCAAACTGTGACTTTTCTTGCTGCAAATGGTGCAAATCCGAATTTGGCAAATGACAAAGGCTTTTCTGCTTTGCACTATGCAGCCGAGAAAGGTTGGCTGCATCTCCTTGCTAGAATTTGTCAGTTCTTAGATTTGCTTTGCTCAGATATCACAATTATGGATTTGTGGGATTTACCTGTTCATTATAGTATCTCTCATTGTTTGGAGTATTGTTCTATTAAGAGATTAATGTTGCCTGATCATGTGTAGAAGGTAGGGGTGAAAGGAAAACAAAAAAATTGAACCGCCTAAAAATACCGGCCGTTCGGTTCGGTTTTCGGTCGGTCTTTTGCACATTCGGTTCGGTTTCGGTGTAAAATATTTTTTCTGGTTTTTGGTTTCAATGAAATTAAATATTAACCGATAGAACCGAACTGTTTGAGCTAAAAATACATTGTTGGGCAAAAATACACTGTAGTTGGGCTAAAAAAATAAAAAATACACTGTTGGGTCAATTTGGCCCAAATTGTTGGGCTCTAAACTAAAATTCGTAATACGGGAAAAAACAAAACAAAAAAAAATTGACCGAATCCGATTCCAATCGAACAGATATCGGCCGGATTCGGTTCGCATAATTTACTCACCGAACCGATCGGTTCGTCTTAGGAACGAGTAACGACCTGCTCCCACCCTGCACAATATTGTCCGCTTTGGCCGCCAAGTCCCAGTGGACTTCTTAGTGGGTCACCCATCCCTGGACTACTCCAGGACGAACATGCTTAACTGGGATGTTCAAATGGCCTTGACGCCCGCACGACTTTAAAAGACCTTGTGCTAGGTAGGTTCATGATCTATTATTTATAGTACACACAACTTACATCCACCAAGCGATGTGGGACTTGTCCATCGACCCGGATCTTCCCTCCGGGACTCAAGTTGACACCTTAGACTGTGGTGTCACAATTTCCCCCACTTGGAACACATGTCCTCATGTGGGGTCAAGATTCTCCTCCTGGTTCCACATTTCCGGTTGGTGCAGTCTCTGATACCATAAGTAACGACCCACTCCCACCCTGCACAATATTGTCCGCTTTGGCCGCCAAGTCTCAGTGGACTTCCCAGTGAGTCACCCATCCCTGGATTACTCCAGGACGAGCACGCTTAACTGGGATGTTCCAATAGACTTTGACGCCCGCACTGCTTTAAAAGGCATTGTGCTAGGTAGGTTCATGATCTATTATTTATAGTACATACAATTTACATCCATCAATCGATGTGAGACTTGTCCATCGATCCGGATCTCCCCTTCGGGACTGCAGTTGACACCTTAGACTGGAGTGTCACAGAACGGCAGAAAAACCGACCGATCGAACTGTACCGATTTCACCCCTACTAGGAGGGGTTAGCAGAGTACCCAACTAGTTCTAATGTGCATAGTTGGCGTGTCCCATTTTTGTTCTTTATTGAATTTTGAAGCATTCTTTCAACTGGAAAGAATGTAGATCACGGAGGGCTCTGATTTTATTAGCCACCCTTCTCTGTTACTTGAATCCATAAGGTGGCCTACATAGATGTTTCTACATCTGTGTTGTTTACTAGTCAATAATAGATGAACATTCATTTGGGTTTGTGCTCGGTGTATTTTGCAGGTTTGAAAGACCTTATGCGGTTATTGATATCTAAAGGTGCTGATATAGAAGCCCAATCTGATGGTGGAACACCACTGCAGTGTGCTGCAGCTCATGGAAGGAAAGAGGCTGTGAAAATGTTGTTAGATAAAAAAGCTAATGTATGCAATAAATATTTACTTGATACGAGTAATTGTTTGTTCTACGTTTATATTTCATGACTTAAGATGCCTAGTTTTCCCTTTTAGTTTACAAGTTAACCATTCTTTCGGAGAGTACCGGCTTGCTGAGGGAAAGTTTTGGAGGCTCCGGCGTCGGCCTTGGACTCGAAGTGATGCTCTTCGTCAGACATGGCTTTAAATTTCTCTCAAGCGTTTCTTCCCTTTTTTCTCTTGAAATCTGCAGACTGAAACGGAGCGAGGGGAGAGAGAGGTTGAGAGAACAGGACGACGACGCTGTTATATATGACTAGAGGCCAGGAACCCACTACGTGGGTTGGCAAGTGGTTTGTGAGGTTTTTGAATTTTTGCAGTTGACGTGAGAGTGGTGGAGCAATTTTTGGGAAATTTAGTGGAGAGAGACACTACTAAGTGCACTGTAGTAATTCATGACTGTGAATGTATTAAAAGTCTAACTTGGGAATTTTAAAAATGTGAACCAGCCTCAAATATGAGTTCACACCAAACTATTGCTCCCGTTTTATATATAGTCTATATATAGTATAGATATTGGGGGTTGAATACTATGTAATTATGGTTGCTGTTGTTGCCTTGTCGTTAAACTACCTTTAATTTGATTTTCGGAATCATGAAGGAATACGGCTAATGAGATGGATGAATAAAGATTTGAGTGGAGGTGGCACATACGTATAAACATGTGTTTCTAGTAAGGAACTTGTCAAATAGGTAGTAAAGAAATTTTAAATTTTCATGCATAACTTAGTAAGCTATGTAATTTTTGATATGACATAAAGACTTCATGTTTTTTTGGCAGATGTCTATGGCTGAAATCATTTGTTAATTATCAACATAGATTGAGAAAAATGCCCATAAGACACCCTGTTAAGAACTTGCGTTGAACGGATATGGCAAGTCTCGTACGTGCCTTCTTGACATGTCCTGCAACCTTGTTTTTCCTAGTTTCCCCCCTTTGTGCGAGCATTTCTTAATTAAATTTGTAATAGTCCAAGAAAGTTGAATCTATGGCCCTTCGCTTCCGAGAATTTCCATGGTTTGGAAAGACAGTTGATTTGTATCTGCATGATAGTTAGTATCAATTCAATTGGATTCTAAAACTTGTCCGCAACTTAGCTATTTGTTGATGCTCAAATCATTTGATTTCTTTTTAAATCTTACGGGGTTCCATCTGAAACACTGTTTTCTTGAGTCTTAATTATCCCTGTCTCATGTAGCGGTAAATCTATCCCATTGTGGCCTCTAGGTCACGGATTTGATTCACGGAAACAACCTCTCCGTTTGCAGGGAGGCTGCGTACATCAATCCTTTCTCAGATTCCGCATATGCGGGAGCTTCGTGCAATGTGTTGATCCTTTTTATTTGTTCCCATAATTTGTGGCATCGACTCTTATTGTGAATCAAACTTTTGGAAGGGTGATAGCTAGAGTCTAAAAATTAGGAACCTTCAGGATTTTCATCGGTTTCCTCTTTAGGCTGACGTGTGATTTGTACACCTCGGCTCCCTTCTTTTTATTTATATAACTGAGGAATATTATCTAACTTATCCATCACTTGTTATTCAGCCAAACACGGTTCATCATCATCTTTTTACGCCGCTGGTGAACTCAATCGTTGCCGGGTCATTTGAATGTGCAAGTCTGCTGCTTAAGGTATGTGCTTCAGTGCCATGTTGACTCTTTTCTTGGGCGATTTTACTTTGCACTATTATCTTGCAGATGGCGGGGGGAAATACTTAACCTTGATTTCCCCACTTTTAAGTCAAACTAGAGTGTTCATTTATTTTTTGGGATTAAGAAGAAAATTATTTGTTTTTACATCATATGCTATTACATGGTATCCCTTGTTTCTTAATTCTCTTTTCCTTTTTTTTTTGATTTGGTCTTACCTACATTCATGGCAGGCAGGAGCTGATCCAAACCTCGGGGCGCATGGAGAGACCCCTCTAGGACTTGCTGCTGCTGAAGGGGAAACAGAAGTTATAAAATGCCTGTTAAAGGCTGGAGCAAATCCTAATGCCACTGACATTGTAAGTGACATCCGCCTTAAATATGCTTAGTAGAAAATTTTAATCACGTAGATGAGGTGCAATCTGTCTAGACGTATACAAGAAGATCTATGTTTACACAAATCGAACCTCCACAAGTTTTCACAAAATTCAGTGCAATCCAGCAAAAGCTTTACCTTTGGGCGACCCAGTGCACGAAGCTCCTACATATGCGGGGTGTGGGGAAAGACACCTTTAGACTAAGAATGTATGGGACCAGTTTTTCTTTCTCCCTGAATGCACATGATGTAACACTAGGAAGATGCCTGCCAAAGTAAATTGTACTCTTTTCAACTACATTGGAATTAAAAGAGCACTCACTGTAATGGAGACACCGAATAAACCACAAATCAAGTGGACATGAATTACAGCATCTTTCTAGCCTCTTTACTCTGAATATGCATTACTACTACTAGTTTCGTACTTATGTTGTGTCTGAATTGAATAATTTATTTTCCTTTTTTGTTCTCCGAAATGTGATGCACGACGTGTACTGATGGCATGTAGTGCTTTATCTGTTCCCTTTTAATTTGTTGCTCTGGAAATATTATATCTTCATCATTTCTCCAGAGAGAGATTGGTAATCATTCTTCTGACTTTTTTTGCGATTCAGAAGTTTTATTTGCAATTGTTTATTATTACAGAATGGTTTGACGCCACTGGAAATTGCGTCCCTGCATAGTTACCATGCGGGGGTGATGGTGCTCTTACCAGTTACTTCTCGAATTCCAACTATACCTAATTGGAGCTTGGTTGGAATAATGCAGCATGTGCACTCAGAAGAAGGTAGAAGACAGGTGATGGTGATGATAACTTGGATGCTTTTTCTTCTTTCATTAAGTACATGTGGTTGCATCCTGAACGTTTTCACTTACATGGCTGATAAGTTTCTTGCAGTATTTTGATTTGACTTTTAGTGAATTATTATGTTGTCTTGCTTCATTTGATCTCTTCATTCTTTTTTTTTCTTTTGAAAGTAGCCATTTCGTGTATATACTGCTAAAGGTTACATTAGGTATGTCTTCAGTCTCTCCCGCTCATACCCCATCAATTGAGGATTACATGGACAATGCTATTGTTGTGTTCTTTTTCCCTTTGTTGCTCATTGCTTCTTTTGAATGCTACTTTTTAATTATTTAATTTTTTTCATGTATTTTCTTCCTATGTTGCCCTTTGTGTTGCTTAACGCACCTGTACTGACTGATGCTGCCCCACTTTGAAAACTTTGGTTGCCACATAAAGACTTGATCTATATGGTCACCTTATTGGTCTAGCCTGTGAATTTAATCTTCAAAGAATTGCTCTAAACTGATGCCTTTATGATAGGCACGAAAGTGGGAGGAGATGATGTTATGTGTTAGAGAAATCACAGAAGAGAAACAAAAGAAACAAAATGGTATATATTTTTTGAATGACGATTACACTTACAAGATTGACTTAAACATGTTATTTGTGAGGATATGAGGTTGTTGGGTATGAGTGGGTGTTCATATACCAATATGTGAGAGTTAGTGTTCTGGTGGAACATTTCGATATGTGCCTGAGATGTCCCCCCCTATTTCACCTATCGAAATGGGCAATGCCCATTTGTCCCAGGTTTGATAACATTTTGAAATGTGATCAGTGGAATTTTTCCTTCCCCATCTGTATATCGAAATGTGGTTCCTCCCCTTTCCCATTTTACTAATCGATATGTGCTGTATCGAAATGCTGTTTTAATCTCACATATCGATATGTGATTGAACACATCGATATGTTGATGCTCTATTCGGCGGCGGCTGTGTTCTTAAGGCATTATATTTCAAAATATGCTTTGTACATTTGTGCACATTTTGGTATGTTGATTTGCTCGCATATCGACATGCGAGTTAGTCATTTGCCTGTGTTATTTCACATATCAAAATGCGTATCGACATGTGGAAGGTTCACACATCGATGTGTTCTCTTGACACACATCAATATGTATCCTTTATCCTCTTTGTGTAATGGCAACAGTTGACTCACATATCGATATGTGTTCTCTCCACATATCAATATGTGTCCCGTATTATCCTTTGTGAGATTGGAACAATGGAGTCACATATCGATGTGTCATGGACACATATCGGTATGCGATCAAATCTGGACTGTTTCGATAGCTTAATGAACTTTTATTTTTCATCCTCCCCCTCTCTCATCCGTCTCCCCCTCTCTCTCTATATATCACTCTCTCAGCCTCAGTCTTTTCTCTTAGATCTTGCCAAATCTGTTGAGTTTCGGGAGAAACTTCTTTCACCAACGTTGAAGAGCACGTCAAGGACTTCCCAAGCATCACCATAGCTCGTGGCCTTGTGAAGGACCCTCACCTAGGTTTTTCAAAATTTGGAAAGTTTGTTGGGTAAACTTCTCTCTACTCCCTTGTGTGTGTATGTAAGTGAAAACACTTTCTTCATTTTCATAGTCGACGCATGTAGATCTAGATTTATGGCCTAAGGTGTGGTTAGGCTTGGGTTTGAGGTTGAAAACCCTATGGATATGTGTTAGGGAGATGTAGGTATTGCCCTTAAATTCATAAACACTAAGTGTTTGATGAAATTCTTAGGCTAGAATTTGGGTTGAGTTAAGGGAAAATGTGACTTGTATTGGTGGCTAGATGTCATAATGGAGATATTGGGAGTGTTACATGTATTTTCATGCATCATGTCATGTTGAGTTGACTTAGGGGTCATACAAGACCTGTGTTGTGTTAATAAATAATCTTTGAGGTTTAGAATAAATTTTTGGGCCTAAGAAAAATGATTAAAAATTGTGGAAATTTTTGTGAAATTTCATTAAATTTTATATTGTAGGATTATATGAGGCATAGGGAATCAAATAGAGCTGATTGAAGGTTTTATATAATTTTGGGGGGCCAAAGTGAAAGATTTGAACTTAGAAGGAAGGATGTGTAAATTTAGAAGAAAAAATGGAGAAAGGAGTCTATGGTGTCGTATGGTTGTAGGAGTCATATGGCAATAGATACAAAGTGAATGATTCGTGGAATTGTGTGGAGTAAAGACTATTGCATGTGTTTGGCTCTCAAAATAATGGATTAGGTGTGGAAGTTTGAGGCTGTACAAGTGTAGGAATTGTTATGTGCTGTCAAATATATTATGCATTTGAGTTGTCGTCGAAGAGCATATTGGTTTGGTCTAGTATATGTATAACCCAAACAAATCATATTAATTGTTCTGAAAATTAGAAGGGTGCTTAAGAGAGAGAATTTATGTTTAAGAGTATGCGAGAGGAAGAGAGACTCGGGTTGGGTTGCAGAAATCTGAAAGAGATAATGAACAGCAACCATAGGAGCTAAGAAGAACCAAGAGCGGCTTAATCTTTAGAATTTTATATCTTCAATTTGAGGTAATTTCTTACAAATCTAAAAATATAGAATTGTAGAGATTCATGTCTCGTTCATCTGGTTTTATTTTGGAACTGATCAGTAGAGTTTGGGTTGAGTTTCAGAGGATTCAAGGAAGAAGAAGGTGAATAGTGTTCTGAGAGAGATCTTTGTGGCATAATTTTTGGGAATTTATTCTGTTCATTTGAGGTAAGGTTTTGCAAAACTTAAAATGTAGAGTTTTTGTAAATTAGATGTAGAACATATATTCCAAATTTGAGGTAAATCAGGATAGTTTGGACTTAGGTAAATCAATAAAAAACAGATTGGAGATGGAACCAAGGAAGTTGCAGAACCCAAATCAAATTCTGTCAAGGTCCTCAGATACCGGTATTCAAGTGTTCTGTGATACCTGTATCCTAGGAAGGAAGCAGAAACCGATATCTGAGGTAGCAAGAAACTGGTATCTAGCAGAATCTATGATATCGGTATCCGGGTCTTCCGGGATACCGGTATTTAGAGCTGCGGTAGCCCAGAATGCCTTTGGCCAAGAAATCGATATCTGGTGCTCGGGTGAAAAAGTGAATTTTAATTTTTTTTTTGTAAATTTGAGGTTTTAATAAATAAAAGGTAGTAAGTTAGTATTCTATTATTGAGTATATATTGTTAGGTATTTGAGGAGTTATTGGAAGTCTTGGAGTTTCGACAAAGGTGAGCACTTTTATGAACGGTATAAATTAAAGTAGTTATTACTTTTATAGTATAAAGTGTGTTGTGTTTTGAAATGTGTTGAAGGATAAACCCTACGAATCACGTATTATGAAACGAGTTGAGTTATGGAAAAAGATTTCGAAAGTTGAAAGAGAAATACTGCTTTGAGAAATGTAGTTTTGAGAAAAGGGTAATTGAGTAAAAAGAGATGTGTAAAATGGTGTTTGGTGTTCATTTAAGTAAAAGATGATTTCAAATATCAGATGTGGTGTTAAGTAAAAGGGTGTGTGTAAAAGGGTATTTTTGGTGGAAGTAAAAGAAGAGATGTTGTAATAACAAAATGGTGTGGATCATTATGCACAGGTGGTGCAATGCATAGGCGGTGCAATCGAGATATGGTGATATTATATATATATTTGCACCTGGAGATTAGGTTGCTAGTCCTTACCACTGGGGCTAGTGTAGTTGCCCCTGAATCATTACTTGTTGCTTATCCGAGAATGTTTCCAGGGTATCAAATCTGACGTAAACGGGTGGTCATCGGGTTTTAATGACCATTGGCTATTATTGTGCGAATGAGATGAGTTAGCTGGATTGTGGACATAGGGTGTTGGTGAGTCGGGTGAGTCAGCTGGACTGTGGACATAGGGTGTTGGTGAGTCGGGTGAGTCTTAGCAGCCACTAATATTTATTAATTATTATTGGCTATGGCAGATTGCTAGATGGATCGTAAGAAAGAAATAGCATCTTATATATCGAAAGAAGTTAAGGGTAAGAGAATGGAAGTGGAAATATAGATAGATTCATGTTAATGATGATGAAACATGAAGCGAGTCGAGGTAGTGGTGAGAACGAGGAAATTAGGAACTCAAATCTTGTGGCATTAAAGCGATTCAAAAGATTGTTTATGATAGAATCCGAGGGATCCGAAGGTAATAGCTGTGCTGAGAAGTGGTTGAGGAAGATGGAGAAAAAGTTTGAGGAATCATTTAGAAATATTAAGCAAGGAAATAGTGTTAACTTTCTAACTTGAATGAATATTATTAGAGTCTAAGCTCAATATTTATAATACAATCAAGGCCATTATTTAGGAAACTAAATAATGTGCAATAATTAGGAAAGGAATAGACTAGGAAAGAGAAAATGGTCAACATGACCTAATAAAGAAGATATGAAAAATAAATGTGATTTCCTATCTAAATAAATGCGATTGCCAACACTCCTCCTCAGACTGGGACAAAGATATTTCTCATGTCTAGCGTGCTCAGAGCATGATGATGAGAACGGCTTCCGAGGTCTTTAGTGAGAACATCTGCCAATTGCTCACTAGACTTTACAAATGAAGTACATATAACTCCACTACCCAGCTTCTCTTTTATGAAGTGTCGATCAATCTCAACATGCTTGGTACGATCATATTGTATAGAGTTGTGAGCAATGCTGATAGCTGCTTTATTGTCATAGTATAACTTCAGAGATTTTACTGGTTCAAGACCCAAGTCTCTCAATCTGATTTTGATCCACAGAAGGTCACAGATTCCTTGACTCATGGCCCGAAATTCTGCTTCAGCACTAGATCTTGCTACTACAGCTTGTTTCTTGCGCCGCCATGTAACTAGGTTTCCACCTATAAAAGTGCAATATCCCGAGGTTGATGTTCTTTCGATAATAGAACCAGCCCAATCGGCATCTGTATAGGCCTCCACCTGTAGGTGATCATGTATGCTAAAGAAAAGTCCTTTTCCCGGAGCCGACTCCAAGTATCTGAGAATTCGAAAGACAGCATCATAATGTGATTCTGGAGGAGTATGCATGAATTGACTAACCACACTAACAGCAAATGCAATATCAGGACGGGTGTGAGACAAATAAACCAACTTTCCAACTAGTCTCTGGTATCTCCTCCCCCTGTCTACCAGTGCTCCATCTACATCATCACCTAATTCTGATTAGGTTCCATAGGTGTGTCACAAGCCTTCCACCCAAGCATACCGGTTTCTTGTAGAAGATCAAGAACATATTTTCTCTGAGAGATAAATATCTCCTCTTTGCCTCTTGTTACTTCTATTCCCAAAAAATACTTGAGGCTTCCTAAGTCTTTTATTTCAAATTCTTTAGCCAAGTATTTATTTCTTCCATATCATCCCCTATAAGAACTATATCATCCACATATACTATAAGAGCAGTTATCTTCCCTTGAGAGGAGTGTCTGATAAACAAGGTATGGTTTCCTTTACTCTGATGAAATCCATACTTGAGCATAGCCTGAGTAAACCTTTCGAACCATGCCTTAGGTGACTGCTTAAGACCATAAAGGGATTTTTCAGCTTGCATACCTTTCCAGTTATTTTTGGACCTTCAATCCAGGTGGAATATCCATGCACACAACTTCCAGATCTCCATGTAAGAAAGCGTTCTTAACATCAAGTTGATAAAGAGGCCACTTAAGATTTGCTGCTAGGGATATAAGAACTTTGACAGTATTCATCTTAGCAACTGGTGCGAATGTTTCCTGATAATCCACTCCATAAGTTTGTGTGAATCCTTCAGCAACCAACCGAGCTTTATATCTTTTAATTGAACCATCAGCCTTATGTTTGATTGTAAATACCCACTTGCATCCCACAGTCCCATGTCCTCTAGGTATCTCAACTAGTTCCCAGGTGTCATTTTTCCAGAGAGCTTTCATTTCCTCAATCATAGCATGTCTCCATTGAGGGTCAGTGAGTGCATCCTGAACATTATTAGGAGTAGACACAGAAGCAAGTTTTGAAACAAATGCTCTATAGGAAGGAGACAACCGACTATACGACACAAATTGAGAGATCGGATGTTGAGTACAATTTCTAACACCTTTCCGAATGGCAATAGGAACACCTAATTCACGAGAATTACTCAAATTAGTAATAGGAGCATTTATATTATGAGAGACTTGGATTACCTGAGTCTTCATCACAAGGAGTAGGAGAGGCCATTGGGACAACAGGAATGGTCTGGTCTTTCTTCCTCCTTTGATAGACTTTAACTTCTTTGTTTGGGTTTCTTTCTGGCTCATTCTCCTGAGTGTGATGTTGTGGCTCACGAGTGTCAATTATTCCTTCCTCATCCAATACCTTAAAAGGATTAGATACATGGATACTGAAAATAGTAGACAGTTATTTGGGCTCTTCAGGCACAGACAACTCTTCGATACTTTCTTTCTAACCTGTAGAGGTGTCTGGGAATGGAAATAAGATTGAGTTTCGAAGAAAGTGACATCCATAGATACGAACCACTTCCTAGTGGGAGGACGATAACACTTGTAACTTTTTTGGGTAGGAGAGTAGCCAATGAAGATGCATTTGAGTGCACGAGGATCTAGTTTGTCGCGACTGAGAGCATGATTGTGGACAAAGCAAACACAACCAAATATCCCGGGAGGGATAGAGAATGAAGCTGGGGAATTGGAAAGAACTTCGATAGGGGTGCGTTTTGGAGAATTTGAGTAGGAAGCCGATTGATAAGGTAGGCGGCAGTTAAGACTGCTTCCCCCCAACAGGGCTTGGGGACCTCCATATAAAATAACAATGAACGGGCAGTTTCTAAGAGATAACGATTCTTGCGTTCAGCCACTCCATTTTGTTGCAGAGTGTTGGTATAAGATGTCTGATGAAGAATGTCATGACTACAAAAGTAGTGCTCAAGCCCGATTTTTAAGTATTCTCCCCCATTATCAGAACGAACAATTTTGATGGTAGCACCAAATTGTGTACAAACCATTTTGTGGAAGTTTGAAAAAATAGAAAACACCTCATTTTATCCTTCATCAGATAGACCCAAGACACACGAGAGTAATCATCAATAAACGTGACAAACCATCGATAACCTTTAAGTGCAGTGATACGACTGGGACCCCAAATATCAGTATGGATAAGAGAAAAAGGAACGAAATTAATTTTATTACGAGGGGAAAAAGAAGCACAGTGGTGCTTTCCAAGTTCATAAGATTCGCACTTAAAAGTAGACATTTTTATTTGTCAATAACGAAGGGAATAAAAATTGCAATAAAGAAAAGGAAGGATGTCCAAGTCGTCTGTGCCATAACATGATATCGTCAGTTGCAGAATCAGATAAAGTGGTGTGATGCGCCAATGGTTGGATAGCTTGGTTGTCTGCCAAGGGATCCAAAAGATAGAGACCATTCTCTGCTCTACCACTGCCAATCGTCCTCCTCGTGATGAGATCCTGAAACACACAATGAGAAGGAAAGAAGGTTACACTACAGTTTAAGTCACTAGTAAGACGGCTAATGGAGAGAAGATTAGTAGCAAGGTTAGGGATATGCAACACCGAAGATAAGGACAAGGTGGAAGTGACTCGAGCTAAACCTTTACCAGAAACCGAAGTGACGGTTCCGTCAGCTATTCGAACTTTATCTTGACTTGAATATGGGGTATAATCAGAGAAAACTGTTGACAAACCAGTCATATGATCAGAAGCTCCTGAATCAATGATCCAAGGAGAAGGAGTATAGTTATGGAATGCACTTATTGATGTGACCAAGTTATCTGAGTGAGCAAAAGACGATGAGGCACCAATAAATGAGTCAAAACTTGTCATAAGGTGGCAGAGCTGCTCCATCTCAGAAGATGAAAGAGGTGTCGGAGCAGGGGTTGGACCAGATGTAGGGTTGACAGCAAAATCTCCAACGTCAGTATGACGAGCTCGTGGATTGTTTTTTTGAAAAGTCAAATTATATATATATATATATATAAATATAAAGGCTGCAATAACCAGCACCATTACACCCTACCTACAAGCCGAAAACTCCTAAGAAAATAGCCACATGCCCCCCAACTCCTACCAGCCAAAGGACCACACCAAGACAGCCAAACGAGATTACAAGGACTCACAGCTAGCAGTCAAATAAGAGGAAAAAAATGACCCAAACGCGCAATAGGTTGTTGGACGTCTGTGCCGTACGAGCAACAGACGACTAGTTATTCCCTAACCGCAACAGAGACATCCATCCACTTCATAGCCACATTCGAACTTAACCCTTCCCGCACCAGACATAAGGCATACAACAATTTCAAAAACACAGCCGACTAGGGACAAAACCGCCTCCTACGCTCTTGGAACCAGCGTCTAAACGATCTAATTAGCCTATGCTTCTGCAAAATGGTCACCCACAAATCCTCCCAGAACCACTCCAGCCCATACCAGGATGGTTCGATGAAACCAAAACCTAGCCTTACAGCAACCGGGGCAAAACAGCCCATACATCTGCTAGAGCGAGAAATTCCTCATCCAGAGCCATTGGGACCTTATCTGAATTATACAAACACGAGGAAAACCCTGGAACTATGGAGCCAAACAGTATTAGAACCATGATCCGCCCCTTGATCAGCAACAACCATACAAAATGCCTCCCCACCCTAACTGACTGAGGCATAAGCCTCCCCGATTCTGTAGGGACAGAACCCAATGTTCCAGAAGTCCGGCCAGACAACCACAATAGGGGACTGCCTCCATGACTGGATTGGACTACCAGCGGCACCAATTGGACAGCCAAATTAAAGCAACATTCCAAAAAAGGCGAAAAAGAAGAAACAACACAATTCAATACCACCAACCCTATGCCTTTTGGAACGAGAGAAAAAGCAACCAAATCCCATATTACCACCAGCAGAATGGACAATCCACCCAACCTCCATCTAGCAACCCAGGCCCGCCGGACTTGCCACCCATGCGGCAGCCCCCATGGAGGAGCTCTGATCTTGACAACCCCTGATCCAGTAAGGACAACCTCCAAAGGCCAAGCACTAGATCGAAACTAGCCATACACAAGGATCTCCCATCACTCTTAGAGAGAACATGGTGAAGAATTGGAGGAAACCAGCCTTGTGATTGAAATCGTACCCCTTGTGAATCAGAGAAACTCTCCTAAGATAAACACAACTCCACGACATAGCACTGACCTGTCCAGAAAAAGGATGCCAAAGAGGAACTCCAGACTTACCTCTAGGCAAAACGACACAGACTCTAGCCACCTGCAAATCTACGATAGCTACTGGATGACTAGCGCCCCCTTAGGCAAAACCGATTTGCTCCTCATTAAACCGAACACACTCCTGAGCTCTGTTATTACTCTCAGATCGTCCTCCGTATTTCCAGAGCATCCCACTCGACCACAGTTAGGGCGACCCTGCAGTCGCCACCAAGTTTCTCGAGTATGGCGAGGCCGCTGACAGTGATCACAAAATAATTTGTCTTTATCATCACTGGTGCGATCCGTAGAGCTATGGCGGTTCCAGTGTTGATTTTTTCCATTCTGCTGAGGAACAAATATCACGGCAGAGTGATCGGTAGGAGAAGATAACATAGCAATCCGTCGGCTTTCCTCATTCTGAATATAGGCGAATGCCTCACGGAGGGAGGGAAGAAGATCCATTCCCAATATACGGCAGCGAATCTGATCATACTCACGATTGAGACCGACCAGGAATTTGAAGATGCGATCTGTCTCCACAATTTTCTGATAATTAGCCATATCTGTAGCACATACTGGAGTGAAATTCTGGTAATGATCAAAGATCCGCCACAAGTCGGTAAGAGCTGTAAAATACTGTAATTGAGTCAACTCATCTTGACTTTGGCTCTCAATACGGCGTTTCAAATCATAGATTTGAGCAATATTCCCCTTCCGAGAGCATGTTTCACCAACCGTGTCCCATATATCCTTAGCAGTATTCAAATTCAAATATCCTTTTCCGAGAGAAGGTACCATGGAATGAACTAACCAATTCATGACCAAAGAATTTTTTTTATCCCAATCAGTATATCGGGGATCTGTGACAGAAGGGACAATAATTGTCCCATTAATATAGCCCATTTTCCTTTACTTTTTAGGAAGAGAGTGGCAGAGCGGGATCATGAAAGAAAATTTTGGCCATCAAATAAGGAAGCAGTGATTCGCAGGTTGGGGTTTTCACTGAAGACAACAATCTGTCTCTCTAGCAGTGGCTGGGAAGTGGCTGAGGTTTCTGTAGACTCTTCCATAGCAGCAAAACCACCCAACAATCACCCAACAATGATGATCAAAAGGTAGAAACTAATCTAAAATAGGACTCACAGACATCGCGCGTCATCTCGAGGAAGGAAATCAATGATGGTCCATAGAGGAACGAGATTACCACCGGCCTGCAGAGGCCTTATGTGAATAATGCGCCGAGCAAATGGCTCTGGGCAGTGGTGCCCTGAACAGTGGTGGCTCGCTGGTGATGGGGATGTCGGTGGGTGAAAGCAGATCTGAGGAAGGCGCCCTGAACAGTGGCTGAAGGCAGCGTTGATGGAGATGGCTGTTGGCGGCAACATATCTGTTGGAGATGGCAGTGGGTGAACAACGCTGGTGAAGGGAGGCGACGGTGGTACGACACGCCGGATGAGTGGCGGTGAGGCAGGTTGATGGTGGCAGGATGATGGTGGCAGGATGATGGTTGCTGAGAGAAGGCGCGGCAGGAGATGGGCGGCGCAGGCTGAGAGGATGCGCGGCAGGGGAAGATCGCCGGATGGCGCCGGTGATGTGGTCGGAATGAAAGTTGAGGGTCGCCGGTTGTGGGTTGGCGAGGTCAATGGCGGTGGCGGTCGGCGAGGTCGATGGATGTGGTGGCCGGCGAGATCGATGGCAGTGGCGTGTTGAACCCTAATGAGGGTGGCGGCTGTGATAGGATCAGGAACCCTAATTAGGTTGGTGTGGTGTTCTCAAAGAAAAAAACGGGAAGAAAAAAAGGAGAAAAAAAATGAAAAAAGAGCTTAACCCATTTAGGGTGGCTCTGATATCATGTTAACTTTCTAACTTGAATGAATATTATTAGAGTCTAAGCTCAATATTTATAATACAATCAAGGCCATTATTTAGGAAACTAAATAATGTGCAATAAATAGGAAAGGAATAAACTAGGAAAGAGAAAATAGTCAACATGACCTAATAAAGAAGATATGAAAAATAAATGTGATTTCCTATCTAAATAAATGCGATTGCCAACAAATAGCACCATAGCGGAGTATGAGATGAGATTTGAAGTCATAGTTAATTTGTTGAAGAAGTATCAAAATCTAATGCTAGGAAGTGTGAGCATTTCATTGGAGGGTTGGATGAAATAATAGTTAATAAATTGCCAGAATTGCGGAGATTATCATATGATGCTTGGGTGAGAGCAACTAAGAGAATAGAGAAAGAAGTTCAAAATTTGCCGGAATATTAGAATGTAATGAAGGGGAAGAAACCAAAAGGTGGAAATTTGGGTCAAAGATCAGAAACACTGAAGTCAGAGCGATTATTAGCAGTAGCAGATCTAAATGGTTAGGATTTATAAGAAGAAGAACAATTATGTTTTAAATTTCGGGACGAAATTTCTATAGTTGGGGAGAATTGTAAGACCTGTGTTGTGTTAATAAATAATCATTGAGGTTTAGAATAAAATTTTGGGCCTAAGAAAAATGATTAAGAATTTTGGGATTTTTTGTGGAATTTCATTAAATTTTACGGAATTATTGTAGGATTATTTGAGGCATAGGGAATCAAATAGAGCTGATTGAAGGTCAATTTTTGGGGGCCAAAGTGAAAGATTTGAACTTAGAAGGAAGGATGTGTAAATTTAGAAGAAAAAATGGAGAAAGGAGTTTGTGGTGTTGTATGGTTGTAGGAGTCGCATGACAATAGATACAAGGTGAATGATTTGTGGCATTGTGTGGAGTAAAGACTATTGCATGTGTTTGGCTATTAAAATAATGGATTATGTGTGGAAGTTTGAGGCTGTACAGATGTAGGAATTGTTATGTGCTGTCAAATATACTATGCATTTGAGTTGCCGTAGAAGAGCATATTGGTTTGGTCTAGTATATGTATAACCCAAACAAATCATATTAATTGTTCTGAAAATCAAAAGGGTGCTTAAGAGAGAATTTATGTTTAAGAGTATGCGAGACGAAGAGAGACTCGGGTTGGGTTGCAGAAATCTGAAAGAGATAATGAACAGCAACCATAGGAGCTAAGAAGAACCAAGAGCGGCTTAATCTTTAGAATTTTTATCTTCAATTTGAGGTGATTTCTTACAAATCTAAAAATATAGAATTGTAGAGATTCATGTCTAGTTCATTTGGTTTTATTTTGGAACTGATCAGTAGAGTTTGGGTTGAGTTTCAGAGGATTCAAGGAAGAAGAAGGTGAATAGTGTTCTGAGGGAGATCTTTGTGGCATAATTTTCGGGAATTTATTCTGTCCATTTGAGGTAAGATTTTGCAAAACTTAAAATGTAGAGTTTTTGTAAATTAGATGTAGAACATATATTCCAAATTTGAGGTAAATCAGAATAGTTTGGATAAGGTAAATCAATAAAAACAGATTGGAGATGGAACCAAGGAAGTTGCAGAACCCAAATCGAATTCTGTCAAGGTCCTCAGATATCGGTATTCGAGTGTTCTGTGATACCTGTATCCTAGGAAGGAAGCAGAAACCGATATCTGAGGTAGCAAGAAACTGGTATCTAGCAGAATCTATGATATCGGTATCCGGGTCTTCCGGGATACCGGTATTTAGAGCTGCGGTAGCCCAGAATGCCTTTGGCCAAGCAACCGGTATCTGGTGCTCGGGTGAAAAAGTGAATTTTAAAAAAAAATTATAAATTTGTGGTTTTTAATAAATAAAAGGTAGTAAGTTAGTATTCTAATATTGAGTATATATTGTTAGGTATTTGAGGAGTTATTGGAAGTCTTGGAGTTTCGGCAAAGGTTAGTACTTTTATGAACGGTATAAATTAAAGTAGTTATTACTTTTATAGTATAAAGTGTGTTGTGTTTTGAAATGTGTTGAAGGATAAACCCTACGGATCACGTATTATGAAACGAGTTGAGTTATGGATAATGATTCCGAAAGTTGAAAGAGAAATATTGCTTTGAGAAGTGGAGTTTTGAGAAAAGGGTAATTGAGTAAAAAGAGATGCGTAAAATGGTGTTTGGTGTTCGTTTAAGTAAAAGATGATTTCAAATGAGAAATGTGGTGTTAAGTAAAAGGGTGTGTGTAAAAGGGTATTTTTGATGGAAGTAAAAGAAGAGATGTTGTAATAACAAAATGGTAATTTTGGAGTGCTTTAATAGCCTTTCTATAGATCAGGTGGATCTATGGGTCATTATGCACAAGTGGTGCAATGCATAGGTGGTGCAATCGAGATATGGTGATATTATATATATATTCTCACCTGGAGATTAGGTTGCTAGTCCTTACCACTGGGGCTGGTGTAGTGGCCCCTGGATCATTACTTGTTGCATATCCGAGAATGTTTCCAGGGTATCAAATCTGACGCAAACGGGTGGTCATCGGGTTTTAATGACCCTTGGCTATTATTGTGCGAATGAGATGTGGTGTGGTGTTTTAGATCTATTGATCTTTTGAGTACCTAAGATGGTTATTTTTTATAATGATTATCAAAGAGGCCTATAAATGTATTTTTGTGATGAATAAAAGATGATAAAATGGAGTTTTTGAGAAACATAAAGAGTTGTATTTTTTTTAAAATGTGTTGTGTGAGTGGATAAAAGGGGTGTTATTAAAAGAGATGATTTGAGAATGGTGTGCGTGTTTTGGAAAAAGATGTCGATCCTTAGCTATTTTGCTTCTTTTCTTTATGCTTTTCATTTAAGTATTCACCAGCCGTCATCGCTGATGCACATTTGTGCCTTTCTTTTTAGGTGTTCAAAGCTAGAGTCCAGTCCAGCTGCAGTTGTGTCAGAGTAGTAGAGTGGACAGAACCCATATCGAAATAAGGGGGCATGCATATCGGAATAAAGGGAAAGAAGGGGACTTATCATTTCGATATAATGTCAAACAAGGGAAATGGGTACACAACCCATTTCGAAATGAGGCAAGAGAGAAAGCAATAGGCAACAACCTATATCGAAATGAAAGGGGGATAACCAAATTTGATAAAAGTATTTATAAAATCATAAATTGAGTGACGACCCTCAATTTAAATCCCCGAAAATTCCAGAAAATTCCAAAATTAGATATAAAATTTCTTAAATAATATTTATTATTTCCGGGTTGTTACATCTCTCACCCCTTAAAGAAAATTTCGTCCTCAAAATTTGATAAAGGATGGAGGCAAATGACAAGAACACAACCATTGCCGAATACAAATCTTCCACAAGAAGAACAAAGGAGAAGGAAAACGAAATTTTGATGCGCCAACGTACCAAATACCCAACGCTCCACTATATAGGAGATATATTGCATAAACATGCACCGCAACGCGAAACAAACATCCAACACCACACACACTTCCTACAGTGATAACCGGATGACATTGGTAAATTATTTTGAGATGCCCCGGCCGGTAGCTATTCCCAAACCAATTTACACACGTCAAACATATATCACATAGCCAAAGAAACACCAACACACACCAAAATGCAATCATGCTTGCCTCAAACAATCATGGCATAGCACCAACGCACACCAAATCTAGACCATCAATATGCAAGAAGGAAATCTGGTCCGAGAGCATTTCATATCAAGTGTAACGGCCCACAAATTTGAAACCATTTTTTTGAAAAACAATAATAAAGATACGAGGGAGATTCATTATCTAAATTATTACAACAATGGACTATTCAATGCTACAGAGAAAGAAAACAACAACGGAAGAATGATCAAATACACAAGGATAGCTACTACAACGAGGAACGAGTACAACTACAAGTACAACTAAACAAGTGTACAAAGGGAGGAGAAACCTCCAAAGTCACCAACAGCAATTCCAGCTCCAAGGCAAGCTTTCCCGACCTACAACACAACTGGGAGGGGGAAAGGAAGGAGGGTCTGAGCAAAACCACGACCCAGTGAGAAACAACTAGATACTACTAAGCATGCATATGGTGGGTGCTAACCCACAAGTCCACATGCGAAGGAAAAGAAAGGAACAAGCAAAGAAGTAAAGAGATAAAGAGAACAACTCGACACGAAACCTCAAGGTGCCTCAAACCCAACTCAACGTTCGACCACAACCTCAACCCAAAGCAAGACCACAAGCCTCAAACAAAGGGCTAACCAAAAGCAAGGCCCCATTCCATAATCCCACATCAACCAATGCGAGTCTAATACTCCTAACCAAACAAGTAAGAATTTAACTAAGGCAACGTGTCATCCAAGTACCCCTAAGACTAGAGGGATCCACCCAAACTAAAAGAGTGGGAGACTCAGACTCCAACCAAACCTCTCTAGAACTATAGGAATCCAGCTCTCACCAAGGCCAACCAAAACCACCAATCCCATAATGATTTATAGTTGTTTGGGATTTAATTTAAAGATTGATTGATTGGTAAAGTTTTTCCTTCATCTTAGTACAATAATACACATAAGCTTTCCAATGGTAGGAAGTATCACATGTGACCTCGGACGAATACAATAGCAGGTACCATACTAGGAGTTGCAACTTCCTAGCTGGGTGCACATATTACCGGAACGTCCTACCATGGGAAAAAGGGAAGACATATGGGGAATACAAGATCCCATATGCTTCAATACACTCAAGGATGGGGAAGACATGAAATCCCATCAATGAATACACATGTGCCTTGGGGAAGCCAATGAAATCCCAAGGTAATGTTAGGCTTGAATACATGGAACACCTAACATGAAGCACATCTTCTCAGAACTGAATACATGGAATATCCGAGGTAGAATACATACTATGGCCGGACTAGGAATATATGCCCGACACTTAATACAAATACACCCGTTAGGAATACATACGGAGGAAATACATAGAATACATTTGAATACATTCATCTTTCATCTTGGAATACATTGGAATACGTGGAATTCAATTCTCTTTCGTGAATACAAGGTTGTTCAACAATACTCTCTTGGAGTATGTTTTCATATTAGCATTCATTAAGTTCATTGGGTAAGCCTTTCAATTTCAATATTGGATAATGGATTATTAACCCTCAAGGAGGCACGATATGCCCTCAACCAACCAATTCACACCCAAAGATTCATTCCATCTTAACATACTACAAGTCACCCGAATCATTTTGCCAAGGGTTCAATCAATTCAAGGGGACTCCAAGTCGTCTATGCCATACCCAAGGCCACATGGCACCGACCAAGTCAACCACAACAATACACAACCAATTTCATTCGAGACCACAACCGCAACGAAGCTCTCATCGAGACCTACAAGGTTCAACCATTAGCTAAACATGGAGGAGAGCAAAAGTAGAATCTACGGTTTGAGGGAGAAGGAGAAAACTTATAGAATCGGAACGATCCGAAACAATAGGCGCGAAGCCCTCGCCGAACTCTTCAACGTTTGGGAAGAGCAAACTCCTTGAATCCAAATGGTTTGAGGGTTGGAGAAGAGAGAAGGGAGCGATGAGGGTTTATGTTGAGAGAATTTTGGAAGAGAGAGAGTGAGAATGAGTTAGGTTAGGCCAAAATAATAAAATCCCGCAACTTAAACATTCTGCCCGACCTCCCCGTCCGGACGAACACGCTCCCCGTTCGGACGAACAATGTCCCGTCCGGACGAACCCCTCACCTGATCCGGACGAACTGTGCTGGCTGCTTCTGGACGAATTCTGGAGTTCTGTAACGTGCCCCGTCCGGAACCTTGGATTCCCCGTCCGGACGAACGATGAAAAAGTAAGCAGAATGCTCCCAAACTGCTCCCGAACCATCTTGACGCCACCTCGAGCATTTCCCCAAGCTTTCCCGAGCCAAACAACATCCCTCGAGCGTACCACGGCGTTCTTGAACGTTAAAAAAAAGACTTCCCAAGCAAATTTAGCGAACAAAATTAATTATTTAGCGAGATAACTAACGATTAGCCGAGGTTAATACTAATATTATCGAATTAGGAAACATTAAACATGCTAACATTTTTGGAGTGTTACACAATGGATGTCAGGGAGGCGTTGCCGGAGATCGAGGAGAGTGTCCGGAGGTCTTGCGAGTCTTGTCGCCGGAGAGGTCCAAAGGTCTGGTGGTTAGAAAACCACTGTGAAATCAAAGGGTACGAGAGAAAGAGGGCGAGAACAGACTGTGATATGAGAAAAAAAAATGCTGAATGTCAGTGATGTCAGGCAAGGGTGGCTGATGTGCAAAACAGCGGTCACCGGAGTTGCAGAGATCTCCATCAGAGAGAGAGAGAGAGAGAGAGGAGCAAAGCCAGAGAAAGTGATTGAAAAACCACTGAGGATGCCAGATTGGTGACCGCCGAAGTTGTACGCTGCAGATTGGAGGTCGCCGGAGGTCACGAAGGATGGAGGTGCCGCCGCCGGTGCAGAATGATGGTTTGATCGTGGTCGGTTGAGGTTGCCAGAGACAGAAGCAGCCAACGGAGGTTGTTAGGTGTTGGAGCACACAGATAAGGGGTCATAAATCACGGAATCGACCAGACCGTGGGTCGGCTGAGTGCGTATGGTGCAGGTCGGGAGTCGGCAAGACGCAGCTGTGGTCATCTAAGATTGTACGACTTTGAAAGGGAGAAAAAGAAAGACTGGAGATAAGGATCCGATATACTTCAGGGGTTTAGAGAGGCATATACAGTGATTGCAAAGAAAACAGAAGCACTAGAGCTCTGATACCATAAGAAAAATCAGAGAAGAGAAACAAAAGAAACAAAATGGTATATGTTTTCTGAATGATGATTACACTTACAAGACTGTATAAATAGCCCCAAACCCTAATCAATCTCACCATTAATCAAGCAAATCAAATCCGTAAATTATGCTAATCAAATTCCTAAATTATGCTCATCACATCTTAGACAATATACAACAAGATACTACCTAAAATATCAGATACTTCGAATATACACTGAATATTCACTAAGGTACATTCACAATGTGAACCTTCTTTGAAGAAGGTTCGTTTGCAACCTATAATTATACCTGGAGTTGAATTCCCTGTAGCCCTCTTCAAAGGTCGTGGTGCCCCTCTGTTATTTATGAAAAAATGGAAATTGATTTCTTTCCCTATGAGTTCTTCAGAATTTCTCCATGCTATTCCACCACAAGTCAATGTGAGTGGCGGACTTCCCTGAACGAGACCGGTTTGCAAGATATATATTCCTTTTCAAGTGCCAAAAATCCCTTTCTGTTAGTTTATTTCGGATCTTAGTTATCTTGATGCTTGATACAATGTGGAATGATGCGAAGATGTTGGAAACTATGGTTTGAACTGGATGCAGAAGCTTATGCTAGTTAATTTGAATGTGGTTTGACTCTGTTGTCATGTTTCAATTGTTCCTCTCGCTGTTAATTAATTGAATACATGCATGATGATAAGAATGACCGAGGAAATCAATTATCAATTATTTGATTGATCAAGTTGAAAAGCCCAAGCCCACATTCCTCCTTAAAACCAAGGTGTTAAGGAGAGAGAAACTTGAAACTTATAACCAATAGAGATGGGACATGACTAGGCGATGTGGGACACATTTCAACACACCCTCCTGGACCACAACACAGGATAGCCTTGACACTCGACACACCCGATAGACTCAACCAAGCTCTGATACCAAAATGAAATAAAGAAGTTTGTATATTGAATGAATATAACACTATACAATGTCCCTAATTTATACAAGAGGAGAGACAACTCTTATGGAAATACAACTAATCAAATCCTAATCAAATCAATTAAAATAATATACAAGGAAATGATTTGGTACTATACAATGTCCCTAATTTATACAAGAGGAGAGACAACTCTTATGGAAATACAACTAATCAAATCCTAATCAAATCCTAATCAAATCAATTAAAATAATATACAAGGAAATGATTTGGTCAACTATAACCAAAAATAGAGATCCTAATTAATCTAATATATTTTTATTTCCAACACTCCCCCTCAAGTTGGGGCGAAGATATTGACGAGACCCAGCTTGCTGAGAGATGATTGAAGAAGCGTAGGATCAATCGACTTGGTAAACATGTCAACGGTTTGATCAGATGAACGAACAAAACTTGGAGTAATAACACCAGATCGAACTTTTTCCCGGATAAAATGAATATCAACCTCTATATGTTTAGTTCTTTCATGAAGAACAGAATCAGAAGATAACATAATAGCAGACTTGTTATCACAAAACAAGGTAGACGAGCCTGCTACGGGAAAACCCAACTCATTTAGAAGAGATCGAAGCCAAAGAAGTTCACATGTGCCCTGAGCCATAGAACGATATTCAGCTTCAGCAGAGGAACGCGAGACAACAACTTGCTTCTTACTCTTCCAAGATATAAGATGACTGCCACAGAAGGTACAGAAACCAGAGGTAGAGCGCCTGTCACCCTTAGAGCCTGCATAATCAGCATCTGTAAAGCATGAGAGACCTGACTGGGTTCCAGCTGTAAAGAAAAGCCCAAGACCAGGACAAGTCTTGAGGTATCGAAGGATATGATAGACAACATCCAAATGAGACGTACGAGGTGAATGCATAAATTGGCTCACAACGTTGACGGCAAAAGTAAGATCCGGTCTTGTGTTCGTTAAATAGATAAGACGACCCACAAGACGTTGATATATCGAAGGTTCTGGTAATAACTCTCCCAGTTCTGCAGTTAACTTAAGATTTGGGTCCATAGGGGAAGAAGCAGGTCTACACCCAAGCATACCTGTGTCCTG
>NMUG010000179.1:0-26136 GCA_002855965.1 Monotropa hypopitys
AAAATCTAACTTTAGAGAAATGGTCTTGATATTTTTCCGACGTTTGTTTGTCGAAAAGTCATCTGTGTTGATTTCCGACGTTTGCTCGCGAGAAGGTTCAGACATGCCGGAAATACGTTTTGATCCATTCTGAGCCCGATTCGGCCGATTCCGAAGTCGATTGATTTATCCCGGCCTTGATTTGACTGATTTCAGATGGTGAGCCAAAATGGGGTATCAACATTGTGGATATTATGTTACTAGTTTTGCTTTATCCTTGGGTCATCTTGGGACTTTTTGTCCCCTATAAGATGACTTCATCGGCTGTGGGTTTCTCACCCCATCTTTGAGGTCAGTTTCTTGGGATTTCTGGTCCCTTCTAAGGCTCTAACTTCAGGGAAACTTATCCTGAGCATTCTCTGCTCGGGACTATTGGTCTATTATGGTTTCGAAGTCAATTCCTTGGGATTTTTGGTTCTTTATAAGGTTCTGACCTCAAAGCAACTATTCTAAGCATTCTCTGCTCGGGACCATTGACATGTCTTGGTTTTGAGATTAGTTCCTTGGGATTTCTGGTCCCCTGTAAGGTTCTAACCTAGGACAACTATCCAAAGCATTCTCTGCTCGGGACCATTAACCTATTATGGTTTCGAGATCATCTCCTTGGGATTTCTGATTCCCTATGAGGTTCTGACCTCAGGAAAACTATCCTAAGCAATCTCTGCTCGGGACTATTGACATGTCCTAGTTTCGAGATCAGTTTCTTGTGATTTCTGATTCCCTGTAAGGTTCTGATTTCGAGAACAACTATCCCTAGTATTCTCTACCCAGGACCATTGCCCCTAGTAAGGAAGTGGAGGCCTTCTGAGCATCTGTTTCCTTACTCCTTTCAAGCTGCCGAATATAGGAGAAGACTGAAGAAGTTGGACTTTCATTGACTTCAAACCTACTGATACATTTCTGCTATTACAACTGTTACTAGAAATTTTTCTTGAGGTTGGAGACATTCTAAGTGCATGGGATCTTGACTCCATCTAGATCCGTCAACTTGTATGCCCCCTAGTCCGCTTTCCCAATGACCTTGTAGGGCCCTTCCCAGTTTGGCCCGAGCTTCCCATCTGTTGGATCATTGGTGTTGCCAAGGACCTTCCTCAGAACCAAGTCTCCAACTCCAAATTCCCTCGGATGAACTTTTCTGTTGTAGAATTTGGCAAGTTGTTCTTGGTAGGAGGTCGGTCTGACAATTGCCCTCTCTCTTTTTTCTTCTGCTAGATCCAGTTGTATGGCTAGAGCATTGTCATTGACCCCTTCCTCCACTAGATCTGTGCGGATGATGGGGATGCCAACCTCTAGTGGGATGACTGCTTTTGTTCTGTAGGCTAAGAAGAAAGGTGTCTCACCAGTGGACCTCTTAAGCATTGTGCGGTAGGCCCAGAGGACTAGCGGCAACTCGTCAACCCATCTTCCCTTGGCTTTGTCCAACCTCTTCTTGATGCCGTCCAGGATTGTCTTGTTGGATGCCTCAACCTGCCTATTGCATTGCGGGTAGCTGACTGAGGCATAGAAATTCCTGATCTTGTATGTGGAGCAGAAATCCTTGAACTTATCTTGGAATTGAGTGTCGTTGTCTGATACAATGGCATAAGGAATCCCAAACCTGGTGATGATGTTCTTCCAAACGAACTACTCTGTGTTGTGCTCTGTGATCTTGGCCATTGGTTCTTCTTCAATTCACTTGGTGAAGTAATCTGTTGCAACTAGCAGATATTTCTTCATTCATTTTGCCTTTGGCATGGGCCCCACGATGTTGATGCCCCACTAAGCAAAGGGCCATAGACTCGTGAGGGGTGCTATGTCTGCTGATAGTGTATGAATGATTGGCAAAAATTTCTGGCATTTTTTGCAATTTTTGACATAGACCTTAGCATCTTCTTATATGTACGGCCACCAATACCCCTAAAAGATGGCCTTGTGGGCTATGGAATGCCCACCAGTGTGGCTGCCACAAACCCCCTCGTGGATTTCGAAAAGAAATCATTGAACAAGGTCAGAATGTACACAACGCAAGAATGGCCCTGTGAAAGATTTTCTGTAGAGGATCTTATCCGGTAAGATCCAATCCTTTGCTGACTTGATTCTATTTTTTGTGTGCTTCTTTTTTGTCTGCGGGGAGTTCATTCCGTACTAGGTAAGTGATGATTGGGTCCATCCAGCTCAGGCTTATATCCAAATCGAAGGTCTCATTTGAGTCCATCGATTGGATACTCGGCTGAGATAGAGAATCGACACTTACCGTGTGGCAGAGCTCTCACGGTGGACGAGTAGGTCTTCAGCTCCATATCTTCTTGCACTTTTCAACCCCGTGATTAGTGCTTCATACTATGCCTCGTTGTTGGAGGCCTTGAAACATAAACAGATTGAATGCTTTAGAGCCAACCCTTCTGGTGAGAACAGGACTACGCCCATTCCCGATCCTTTGTTGCATGCTGACCCATCCACAAAACGATTCCACTATTCTTCTGTATGTGGCTCATCAATGTCTAGTAGCGCGGGATGAACGGGAGTGTCCTGCTCATCTGCTGACTATTTTTAAGGTGTCCATGCAGGTTCATGCGAGAATTCTGCCACAAAATATGCAAGGACCTGACCCTTCACCACAGTGCGGGGCACATACTTGATGTCATACTCCTCAAGCTCAATGGACCAAACTGCCACCCTTCCCGACAGATCTGCCTTTCTCAGGACAGACCCGAAGGTATGGACGGTTGGTACCTCTATGGTGTGAGCTAGGAAGTAGTGTTTCAGCTTCCTTGAAGTCATTACCAGTGCTAAGATTAATTTCTCCAATGGAAGGTGCCTGGTCTCGGTATCCATCAATGTCTTGCTGACGTAGTACACTTGTTTCTGTTGCCCTTCCTCTTGCTTAATCATCACAGCACTGACCGCATGCTCTAAAACTTCCAGGTAGACAATCATCACATCTCCTAGTTCTGGTGGTGGTGGTGCGGCCAAGTACTTCTTCAAATTCTGGAAGGCTTCCTCGCAATCTGCCCCCCAAGTATAGTCTCTCATCTTCTTCAGCAACTGGAAGAAGGGTCTGTATTTGTCTGACGAGTGACTGATAAAACGGTTGAGAGCGGCAACCATCCCGGTCAGACGTTGCACCTCCTTGGTCCTTCCCGGACTTTGGAGGTTCTACAATGCAACGATCTGATTGGGTTTGCCTCTATGCCCCTCCGAGTTACCAAATGCCCAAGGAATTTACCGAAACTTACCCCAAAGGCACACTTGGAGGTGTTCAGTCTTAGCTTGAATTCTCTGAGTATCTAGAAAGTACGACAAAGGTCAACCCGGTGGGAGTCTGCCTCCTTGGACTTGACCACCATGTCGTCGATATAGACCTCCATACTTTTACCCAGCAAATCCTTGAACATGAGGGTCACCAGTCTCTGATACATTGCCTCGGCATTGCATAGGCCGAAAGGCATGACTCTATAAAAATATAACCCCAATGGCGTAATGAAAGATGTCTTCTCTTGGTCGGGCTCATACATCGCGATCTGATGGTACCCTCTGTATGCATCTAAAAAGCTCATCCGCTTATATCCTGCCGTAAAATCCACCAACTGATCGATCATAGGCATGGGAAAGCTATCCTTGGGGTGTGCCTTGTTCAGGCTTGTGAAGTCTATACAAACCCTTCAGGTCTCATTCTTCTTCTTGACCACAACTGTGTTAGAGAGCCACTATAAATAGTAGACCTCCCTAATCGCACTGGCCTGGATTAGCCGGTCGACTTCTTGAATAATAGCCTCTGAGTGCTGCACAGCTGAGCATATCCTCTTCTGCATAATCGGCTTGTGGAAAGTGTCAAGGTTTAGCCGGTGATATATTATGCTTGGTTGTACCCCGGGCATCTCCTGTGGGGTCCAAGCAAATACGTCAATGTGGTCCCGCATTACTTGGATCAACTCGATGGCATCCATCTCAGGGAGATCATCCCCAATCAGAAAATACCTCTCCTCGTCGGTCTCGTGGGCGGGAACCTTTCTCAAGTTCTTAACCACATGGGTAGAGGGGTCCATGCCCACGTCCTCCAAGATAGATTGATCTGGAACTTCGATGGACTTTACTTGCTCGGTGTTGGGGCTAGATCTGATGGAATCCATGAAGAAATTTTTGGTTGACTTATGTATTTACCGTGATGCTTTCGATACCTCTGGGCCCCGTAAATTTGATGATCTGATGGTAGGTGGAAGGGATGGCCCCCATCCGGTGCATCCATGTATGTCCAATGATGGCGTTGTAGGATGATGGCACATTTACCACCAAGAACTCTATATCCATGGTCACCTTCCCTGCTCGGACTGGGAGGGTGATGACTTCCAAGGGCCATACTGGCTCCGCGTTGAAACCGATTAGCAGAGTTTTTGTTGACTTGCGGTCCGCCTGCGTGAACCCCACCCTTTTGAATGCTTAAAAATAAAGGATGTCAGTGAAGCTACCCTGGTCCACCAAGATCCTATTTATATCGTACCTGTTAATGCTTATAGTGATCACCAACGTGTCGTTATACGGAAAGGTTACCACGTCCAGGCATTCCTCTGAAAATGAGATCTGTATAGACTTCCCGCTCTGCTCCCTATGATTCTTCTGCCCGAGCTGCAGTACATGGCGCTCGTGGCCTTCCTTCCTCTTCTGAGTGCGGGACTCACCTTTGGAGCTTGGCTCTATGGCCCCATAGATCATGGTAATGGTCCCTAGTGGAGGTAGGTCCTTATACGAAGAGTTTTCGCATACATCCACCCATCTAGGCCTGGTGTACTGTATGGGTGTTTGGGCGATATACTACTTTAGATAACCTGTCCCCACGAGGTCTTCCAAAAACTATTTGTAAATCTGACACTACTCTGTCATATGGCCAAACTCCCTATGGTAACTACATCTGAGTCCAGTGGCCTTCAGTTCAGCTTGGTTTCCCTCTACTTGGTGGGCCACTTCCAGAAAGACTCGTCTTTTAGGGGGTTGACTATTCTGAAGATGGGTGTGTTGAACTTTGTCCTGATGGCTTTGTAGGCCTCAGGGGCTGCTCTAGGCATCATGTGGGTAGTCTGCAGTGTGGCCTCGGCTTCCTCTCCCTTCTTGGAATGAGATTACTGGGACGCCTTTGTCACGCCCCGCCCCAACACTCTACTCAATTGAGGTAGCATTGAATGGGGATCGCGACTTCAAGTATGATTATTAACAAAATAATTTAATTCTAACGCACCTAATCATACTCATTTAAGATTTCATTTCTAAAAAGGAAACCTAACATTAACCACATTGTTAAAATTAAACAACGTTCTAGCAGCGGAATAAGAAATTATTAATCAAACTAAACTTAAGCATTATTACAACATGCTTTTAAAAGTAAAATAAGGCATCTACAAGTCCCTGGTCTATGTACTAAAGTAAAGTACATGTAACTACAACGTAGTGAGTCCTATCTACATCATTCCAGAGTGTGACACCCTTCCTGAACTAGTAATGGACCAGACCAGCATCAACTTTCTCATACTTGCCAAGTCTGTAACATCCAACATGTTGGGAAAATACAGGAATATGTTAGAAGTACAATAATTTAGACAATATCATAAATTATAGTAAACATTTATAGAAACTTCGTTTGGAACACATCCACGACAAATGCCACAAAGGAACATATACATGGCTAGCACATCAACAAGTGCAAATGACGCATCCACCGTGTCACACAAACAAGTCACAAAGACAATGATTCCCCAGCACACACATTGTTTATTTTCACATAATTAACGAATATGCATACATTAAAATACTTCCTACATACCCACAGCGCGTATAGAAGCTGAGTACCAACCACGTTACTTCTTTGGAGACTCAGTGTCGCTTGCCTCCTTGCCTGTCCACGCTAAAATATTAGCAATGATTAAGAATTAAGCTTGAATAATAAGTAAATGCGTAAACAAATACATAAAATGCATTAAACATTTTTAAATATTCTACCTTATAACATCTTTTCTTTAAACTATTAATTAATTACAGTTCCAAAGTGATAATTAGCAAAAATAAACCAAAAACCCTTTTCTATACACAATTACCGAAGACCCCGTAACCGGTTACCCTAAATTCTGTGCTACCGGTTACCCATGTCAAGTGCGCTACCAGTTATGCAAAAACTCACGCTACCGGTTACAAAACCAGAACTCGTAACCGGTTACCCAAAACAAACTATGCGCTACCGGTTACGCAATGTTTAAAAACAACTCTGCACAATCATACTACACGCTGGGCTACCGGTTACCCATAAATGGTCATAACCGGTTACGCCTAATGCAAATCGAAAATCCCAGAATCAATTTCATTGTTCATCTTCGCCATTTACGTCTCAACCACACAACACAGAGGTATCACATAGCCAAAAATAACGAATCTAACTACTGTAGATGCGAGAATTTATCATCTAATAGTTACAGAGCATATTACATGCATTTTATCGAATCAAACCTTAAAATTTACAACCCTCTTTATCATTTGATACAAAAATCAAATTTGGTGAGGAACCCTGGCCATAATTTACAAATCCGGGAAGAACTCACTTAGAAACTAAGATTAAAGTCAGAATTTGAAATACAATTAAGCTACAAAGAATCACTTACCAAACTCTTCCTTCAAATCGAAACCTAGAATCAAATCTCTTTTCTCCCTTCCTCTCTCTCTTTTTCTCTCGACTTAGCAAAGTATGGGCAAATTATGAAATGAATCGACAACCAACAATAGTATAACAAAACATAAAATGATAAAATCCACCGCTTGAATCAAAAGACCAAAATACCCCATCTATTACACGCATGCGCTACCGGTTAACCCTTCACATTGGGTAACTGGTTACCCATGGTTCAGGACCTAAGGTAACAAAACACTGCAGATTTTCTTCGAACTTATGAATTTCCCCAATTGTTCTAAACTTCTTACTGATCCAAATAATTAACACTTAACAACTAATTATTTAACATTACTATTTTTATATTTTAAATCAAATCAAATGTTTAAACTAATATTTAACAAATTTAATGACGTATTTTCTAAGTCGGGTCTTACAACTCTCCCCCACTTAGAAAAATTCATCCTCGAAATTTAGAAAATCTGTATCAAAACGATGTAGATATTGGTTCCTCGTGCTTTCTTCTCCTTCCCAGGTAGCTTCTTTAGTCCCATGATACTGCCATATCACCTTTACCCATGGCACAACCTTTGTTCGGAGCCTCTGTTCTTTCATGTCCACAATTCGTATCGGGTGTTCTTCAAAAGACAAATCTTCCTTCAGTTCAACTGGCACAAATTTTAGAATAACCGATGTATCCCCGATGAACTTTCGTAGCATCAAAATGTGGAATACATTATGAAGTCGCGACAATTCTTCTGGCAATGCTAGTCTGTAAGCAGTTCCCCCAACTCTGTCCACAATTTCATAGGGTCCAATATATCGCGGTGCAAGTTTACCCTTTCCTCGGAAATGCATCACACATTTCCACGGAGAAACCCGAATAAATACCCAATCCCCTATTGCAAATACCAAGTCTCGTCTATGGTTATCTGTGTAACTCTTTTGACGGCTCTGTGCAATTTTCAAACGTTCTCGAATAGTTCTAACCCCATTAGTTGTCTGTTATACCAACTCAGGACCCAATAATTGTCGTTCCCCAACATCATCCCAGCAAATAGGAGTTCTACGTCTTCGACCATATAATGCCTCATACGGAGCCATACTGATGTTGTTGTGATAACTGTTGTTGTATGCAAATTCTATTAATGACAAATAAGAATCCCA
This sequence comes from Monotropa hypopitys, assembly GCA_002855965.1. Taxonomy (NCBI): domain Eukaryota; kingdom Viridiplantae; phylum Streptophyta; class Magnoliopsida; order Ericales; family Ericaceae; genus Monotropa; species Monotropa hypopitys. The sequence continues at coordinate 7,832 of NMUG010000179.1, forward strand.
ACTGTCAACAAAGTCCAAAACACATGCCCGTAGCATATCCTCTAAAACCTGAATAATGCATTTAGATTGGCCATTAGTCTGCAAAATGAAATGTTGTACTGAACTTTAACGCTGTCCCCAAAGCATTCTATAAACTAACCCAAAATCTCGAAGTAAATTTCGGATCCTTGTTGCTTACAATAGATATTGGTACCCCATGTAATCAGATAATCTCATCCGCATACAACTATGCATATTTATCCACTCTGTAAGTAGTCTTTACAACTAGAAAATATGATGACTTGGTCAGACGATCCACTATCACTCAAATAGAATCATAGTCTGACTTAGAACGCGGCAAACCAACAATGAAATCCATTGTTACATGTTCCTATTTCCATTCCAGAATCGGCAAACTCTGCAACAAACTAGTCGGTCTTTGATGTTCTGCTTTTACCCGTTGATAAGTAAAGCACTTAGAAACAAAATCAACTACTTCACTTTTCAAACCCTTCCACCAAAAAATTTCTCGCAAATTTTGATTCAATTTGTGCTACCAGGATGCATAGCATAAGCTGATCTATGTGCTTCTTCCAGAATTTTCTGTCTCAGTTTCTCATCGTTCGGAATACATAATCTATTACCTAATACAAGGATACCACCTTCTCGAATATGAAACTCGGTCAACATCCCATCTTCAACTGGTTGACTCAACAATAATAAAGAATCATCTTGAAGTTGCCCATCTCGAATACGATCAATATATAATGGCCGAACACAGAATCGAGCCAAGAGAATATCATAATCAGATAATAGTAATAAAATACCCATCTTCTGAATAGAAAAGAAATTCTCCACTCTTGCACAAGACAGACAAAATAGACTACTCGTGACATTCTGACTCAAAGTGTCTGCAACTATATTAGCCTTTCCCGGACAATAATGAATACTACAATCATAATCAGATATAAGCTCAATCCATCTACGCTATCTTAGATTCAAATCTCTCTGCATAAACAGATACTTCTGACTCTGATGATCTGTATATATCTCACATGTCGATCCATATAGATAATGGCGCCATAACTTCAATGCAAAAACAATTGCAGTGAATTTCAAATCATGTATCGGATAATTCAAATCATGCGGCTTTAACTATCTAGATGCATATGCAATAACATTGTCTCGTTGTATAAGAACACAACCTAATCCCAATAGAGACGCATCATTGAATATGACAAAACCCTTTGTACCCTCAGGTATAGCTAGTATTGGTGCTGTAACCACCTTCTGTTTCAGAATCTGAAAACTATTCTCACAATCATCAGACCGTAGAAATTTCACACCTTTTCGAATCAACTTAGTCATAGGTAGAGCTATAGCAGAAAATCCCTAAATAAATCTGCAATAATATTCATCCAATCCCAGAAAACTGCGAATTTCAGTTACACTGGTTGGTCTCTCCCAATTTAGCACCGACTCTACTTTCTTTGGATCAACACTAATTCCTTCTTTTGACACAACGTGACCCAGAAACACAACTCGGTTCAACTAAAATTCACATTTACTAAATTTACCGAACAACTGCTTCTCTCGCAAAGTTTGCAAAACAATACGCAAGTGTTGTTCATGCTCTTCTACAGACTTAGAATATATCAGGATATCATCGATAAATATAATCACGAAGGAATCTAGATAAGGCTGAAAAACATTGTTCATAAAATCCATAAATACAAACGGCGCATTAGCCAGCCCAAATGGAAGAACCAAAAACTCATAATGCACATATCTAGTTCTGAAAGCTGTCTTTGATGCGTCATTGTCCCTAACCTTTATCTGAGAATACTCTGACCGCAAATCAATTTTGGAAAATATTGATGCCCCGCTTAACTGATCAAACAAATCATCTATATGTGGCAATGGATATTTATTGCGTACAGTCACTCGGTTCAACTACCTATAGTCAATACACATTCACATCGTGCCATCTTTATTTCTCACAAATAACACTGGTGCACCCCATGGTGAAACACTAAACCAAACAAATCCCTTATCAAGAAGATCTCTTAACTAAATCTTCAACTCTAACAACTCTATTGGAGCCATATGATAAGGCACAATAGATATCGGTTAAGTTCCCGGCACTAACTCAATAAAAAACTCTACTTCTCTGTCTGGTACTATCCCAGGAAATTCTTCTAGAAAAACATCAATAAATTCTCTAACTACAGACAAATCCTCTATTTTAGATTCTGGCTTTTCCGTGTCAACAACATATGCCAAGTATCCTTCATATCCTTTATTCAACATCATACTAGCTTTTAATGCAGAAATCAACCTACCCATCGACTTTCTTTTCTCACCATAAAATCTAATTTCAACACCTTCAAGTGATCTTAAAATTACTTCCTTGACAAAACAATCAACTAGTGCCCGATATTGTGATAAAAAATTCATCTCCAGATTGATGTCGAAGTCTAGCATAGGAAGTGGTACTAAATCAACTATGAATATGTTTCCCTCAATGAATAATTCACAACCTGGAAAATGCCCTTTAACAATAATAACTTCTCTATAGGCATCAATATCGCTAAAGCACAGTTTAATAACTCACAAGGCATAAGTAGAAACTCAACAAACAAGGTAGCAACAAAATAATGCGTCGATCCAAGATCTATCAATATTCTAACAATGTGATCATAAACTATAATAGTACCTGAAATAACATCCGGTGAAGCATCGGATTCCTGACGAGTCATAGTAAAAACTCTGCCTGGCATAGTAGATGTTGCCACACTTTTCCCCTTTCCTCCTGATACACTAGCCACAGATGAGGTTGGCTTCGCTTTCGGCTTTGGACATTTGTTAGCCATATGGCCCTCTTCATTGCAATTGAAACACCGAAATCCTAGCACCTTCTCAGGACAGTCTCGTATCATATGATTAGTTGATCCACATCGATAACAATGCTGAATCCCAGTCACATCCTTGGACACAGGTTGTCCCCCACTGCTCTGACTCTGTCTACCCCACCATCTCAAGCCTCGACTCTTCTGAGAATCACTCTGACTCTGTCGTTGTGGTTTTTGTCCACCTCCTGACTCTCTCCAGATCTAGTTTCAAACCGATTCTTCTTCTGCCTCTCTTGATACTCTTACACATTCTTTCCAATTTGTCGAGCCATATCAATCAGATCTGTATAGTCTTTCTCCCTAAACGGTGTCAACCTATTTTTCACCTCCACATTTAAACCCTCTCGGAATCTATGACATTTCTTATCTTCAGTATCAACCATGTTAGGTACATAACAAGATAATTCTGCAAAATGTGCCTCATAATATGCAACGGACATATATCCCTATTCAAGCCTCATAAATGTGGCCTCCTATGCATACCTATAACTCAATGGCCAGTAATTATCCTCGTATGCCTTCACAAACCGATCCCGAGTCACTTCCTGAACCACTGTAGTATTATCCCCTAGGATCATTAATTACCTCTTGGTATTTTCCCACCAATTCCTGGCACTTCCTTTTAGGCTAAAGGTAGTTAACGTCACCTTCTATGCATCGTTCAGCCCCGTGGCTTCAAGAATTCTAATTGCCCATTTTAACCATTCTTCAGCAACTACCGGATCCGTTGTTCCCTCAAACTCGACTGGATACAGCTTCTTGAATCTCTCTAACATAGATGTGACTGCCCCGAAACCAGAACGTTGTTCCCTTTGCCACTGAAAATATAAGGAATGTAACTCTCGATCCCTAGCCATAGCTGCTAGCAACTGATTCATCTCAGTACCCTCTGCTGGATGTGAAGTATCCCCAGCCTCATTAACTCTTGGAGGAGTGATCCCCTGTTGATTACCTTCTTCACCTGCCATTGCTACTTCCTGCTTTTGTTCCAATATATAACACAAAAGCATATCTAGCAACAATTACATCAAAGCAAGTAAGGTCTCGTAGTCCTAATATGACCTACACACACGTGTCACTGGTCCATTACATAGTTCCCCAATCCCGACTCACAACACAATCGCTAGATATAACTCTAGCTCTTATACCAAGTTGTCATGCCCCGCCCCAACACTCTACTCAATTGAGGTAGCATTGAACGGGGATCGCAACTTCAAGTATGATTATTAACAAAATAATTTAATTCTAATGCACCTAATCATATTCATTTAAGATTTCATTTTTAAAAAGAAAACCTAACATTAACCACATTGTTATAATTAAACAATGTTCTAGCAGCAGAAATAAAAATTATACATCAAACTAAACTTAAGCATTATTACAACATGCTTTTAAGAGTAAAAGAAGGCATCTACAAGTCCCTGATCTAGGTACTAAATTAAAGTACATGTAACGACACCGTAGTGAATCCTATCTATGTCATCCAAGAGTGTGACATCCTCCCCGAACTAGTAATGAACCAGACCAGTATCAACTTTTTCATACTTGCCAAGTCTATAACATCCAACATGTTGGGAAAATACAGGAATATGTCAGAAGTACAGTAATTTAGACAATATCATAAATTACAGTAAACATTTACCGAAGTGTCGTTTGAAACACATCCACGACAAATGCCACAAAGGAACATATCCATGGCTAGCACATCAACAAGTGCAAATGACGCGTCCGCCGTATGGAGCCTCAGTGCCGCTTGCCTCCTCGTCTGTCCACGCTAAAATATTAACAACGATTAAGAATTAAGCTTGAACAATAAGTAAATGCGTAAACAAATACATAAAAAATCATTAAACATTGCGAAATATTCTACCTTATAACATCTTTTCTTTAAACTACTAATTAATTATAGTTCTAAGGTGATAATTAGCAAAAATAAACCAAAACCCCTTTTCTGCACACAATTACCGAAGACCCCGTAACTGGTTACCCTAAATTTTGTGCTACCGGTTACCCATGTCAAGTGCGCTACTGGTTACGCAAGAACCCACTCTACCAGTTACGTAACTAGAACTCGTAACTGCTTACCCAAAACAAACTATGTGTTACCAGTTACGCAATGTTTAAAAACAACTCTGTACAATTATAATGCATGATGGGCTACTGGTTACCCATAAATTGGCGTAACCGGTTACGCCTAGTGCAGATTGAAAATCCCAGAATCAATTTCACTGTGCATCTTCGCCATTTATGTCTCAACCACAAAGCAAAGGTATCACACAGCCACAAATAACGAATCTAACTATTGTAGATGCGAGAATTTATCATATAACAGTTACAGAGCATATTACATGCATTTTATCGAATCAAACCTTAAAATTTACAACCCTTTTTATCATTTGATACAAAAATCGAATTTAGTGAGGAATCCTGTCACACTCCGGAAAATTTATTAATTTTCTCTCCGTTGATTAAAATTAATTAAATCTTTTTTTGGGATTTAATTCTATCGCCGTTGAAATCGATTGATTTTCGTTCGCTAAAATTCTACTGTCGTCGAAGTTGCGAGAACGTCGTGAGGTCCCACGGATCATATTCGATTTATATCGAATGAGATTGTGGTGATGGGAGCCTCCGACGCATTAGTCGCGCGGTGACGAAAGGTTCAGTTAAGGCGTTGAATCGTTCGTTGGTCGTCGAAGTTGTTTGGCGAACTTGAGGAAGGTTGGGAGATGATCGTGGTGCATTGATTCGGTGTCTAGAACGTCGAGAGAGTGTTCGCGGTCGAGTCGGGGAGGTTCGGTGGCATCGCAGCAGTTTTCGGACGGTTCTCTGGTCGGTCGTCCGGACGACAGGAAGCCTCGTCCGGACGGGGAAGGTTTGGAAGAAGTTCGGACAAGCCACTGGTCGGTAGTCCGGACGGTCGTCCAGACGGCAGGAAGCCTCGTCTAAGGTTTTGATCTTGGGTAAATATTGTAGAGCATCATTAGGGCTTCGCGGTGGCAGGCTCGGTTCACTCCGGCGGCAATGGAGGTTTTCCGGCAAGAGTCGCCGGAGCTCCGATGAAGGTAGAGTTTTCTATCCCTCTCGTTTGTAATGTTGGCCCTCTTAATTCCTTTTCAATCATTTTATGAAAATCCGTAGAATTGGTGTGTTCACGAAATTAGTATTAACGGGTTATCGTTCGCGTCAATTGGTCGGGTATGGGTATTGTCTAGGGTCTCTATGAATTACCCAGGAAGTTAATTGTTCGATTCCGAGTCTAATTTTGAAAAGCCTCATTTTTTATGAAAACTCCGTTGTTGTCATTTTATAAAATTAAATTGGGGAAAATGACTTGTTTGGTATTCCTATGGGTGTTGGTGGGTTGAAATGTTGTATTGACACGTTTTGAAATGAATTGAACAAAAGAAAGGTTTTGCGAACGAACAAAACGTTTTAGGAAGAAAGGAATGTTTTGGAAACAATGTGGGGAAAATCACATAATGGGTCTATATGGAGAATTAGGAGGCGTTGCCCTATTCGTGCGGTGAACGGAAACATGAACATGAACTAAAGACCCTAATTAATGTGATAACTTGAGTTGGCTTAATATACGAGTAGCTGGGTGTGGTGACCGGACCCATGGCCTAGGAGAAAACCCCCCTACGCTTCGGTCATTATCCAGACCGGAGGATCCACACTCATTATAAAACCCATTATAAAAACAACTATAAGGGCGTCGGTCATAGAAGCCATTCAGACCGATGGGTCCGCAATACGGCCGACCACCAGCGACCGGACAACAACCGTTCGGCGATCCCCTTCGCCGCTCGCGACCTGCTTCCGAACGGACCGGACCACCCGGAGGTCTAGCCTTTTGTCACTGTCATGGGGGATCCATCGTGATGCCCCGTCCGTACGGCCTAAGCCGGTCCACCAACCGTCCAGGCCCACTAAAGGGCCCTCGACATACGGCACACTCAATATTCTTGAGCCCCAAGTCAATATTTATCTATAAATACCCCATGTGGGTACTGTTCACGGGATTGATCGATCAATCCATACTCTCGATCCCCGACCGCTACCGTCCGGCCTCCTCTTATTTGCTTTGCCTCTCCTAAAACAGCTACTAACTTAAGCATCGGAGGCCCCGTTGGTCAAAACCGACCGGCGGGCACTAACCTCTGTTTTACATGAGCCAAGCAAGAGGACCCCTTTATTTACTTACAGGGACCACTCGAGTCGTCGGCCAGAACCAACATCTCACATTCGGAGGGTTAGCAACCGAAGGAGTCTATTCGGCAGAAACAGGTTACCACAATTGGCATTTATGGTGGGACCCTAGCACCAACCTCAGTGGAAACCAGTTGTCTGTCCTTTTCTCGAGCTACCCTTCATGGAAGATGGTAACAACACACCGACGGACCAAGACCCCACTCTTCCTGTCGTTCCTCCTCCTCAGCATGTCTCACTGGGGCTCTTCGCCTCCCCCTCCGGCCTCACGCCGGAGATTGGATCGGCCTATGCTGCGGCCATAGACCGGATGCTGAAAGAAAGGGACGCGGAGATCGCCAAGCTTCGGGACCAGGTGACCCGGATGACCGGAGCCGCAGACTCGGCCTCACGATCCTCAGGGCAACGGCGGCACCGGCACAAGTCAAAGGAAGACAGGGAGCGCAAAGGAAAGGTAGTGGACGAAGGGCGCGAACGCCGGATAGACCAGACGGAGGGCAACAACCGTGCCACAAGCGTCCTGAGTCCGTTCCGCTCTATATGTCTTAGGACGGAGAGTTCGTTGAAGTCTGCCCACAAGACCTCCAGGACTTCTGGCTAGAAACAGAGGACTCTAGTCAGCAAAGGGAGAATCACCATCGCGACCGGGAAGAAAGGCACAGGCACCGCTCTCCGGTCTCAGACGACGACCAAAGGGATCATCGGCGCCACCGAAGGGACCACCATGTCGAGCATCCCTCCGGGCAGGCCTACTTCTGAAACCTTTATTATCTCATACACGCCGACAGCAATGAGGTAACATTAATTAACATTTTCTCATAACTATGGTACAATACAGATTATGTACAGGGAAAATAGAAAAGACAGCGACATTACAATTGTGCCGAACGGGTAGCCTCCAGCACAGCACCAAGAGCAGCCTCCAGCAAACCAATTGGAACGGTTTCCGTTATATTCTGGGAAGCTCCATCCAGCAAGTCCACACCTAACCCCTCCGGCATATCAGCAACCGAGCTCTACGGAGCCACCACAGGAACATCCGACGGCGGGATAGTCGGAAAATAATCATCCGGGAATTCCAACGGAGGGACTGTGCGCTCAGGCACAATTACGTTCATCCGAAAGGGCGAGTCTGCAAGGATCCCAACCGTATCCAGCGCCGTCTTCCAGGCTTCGTGGAAGGCCATGCTATAGCCTCCCCTGAAGCCGATCTCGTGGGCTTTTGGGCACACCACCTCCATCTCCTCACTATAAACCTCCTGGGCAGCCTTGAGACCCTCAATGTAGGCGTTCTTGTCGGCTTCGGCCACTGCCTTCTCCAACTCCTCCTGGCTGACTCCCCCAGTCGAAGGGACACTGCTCGGTCCGCCATCAAACTTCTTCTTCAGTCGGTCCCTATTCGCCGTCATCACCTCGAGCTGCTGACGGAAATAATCTCTTTACGCCTCGGTCTCCTTTAACTGATTCTTTATTAGCGATACTTTATGGACAAATTTGTACGATGACCGGAGTACCTTTTGACTGGTTCTGTACAAACCTGAGAGGCTCTGGCAGGCCTACAATTTCACAAAAGGATTATCAGAATAAAAGCTATCATCAGGGGTCTGACAGAGAGAACCTTTATGAGACTTGAGCCGGCGTAATCATACATGTCCTCGATCGTGGTCGGCATAGCCTTCATATCGACCGGAAGCTGCAGCGCCCGGAGCAGAGGGTATGAAACCTTCGGGTCAACCGTAACACCGTCCGTTGTAAGAACAAAACTCTTATCTACCTTTCGGAAATTAGGGGCCCATGGCTCGGGAAGTCTTGGGATGAATGGCCGCTGGGGCTGTGGCAGTCGGAATGTGTATGTCGTGCCCTCCGTAACCTCCTGATCTTCATAAGGCTCTACTTTCACGGGGAGGAGCTTCGATTGACTTTCGGTAGGGGCATTCTCCGGCACACCAGCGGTTTGTGCCTGCATAGGTATCCCATCTGCAGCCGTATCTGGCAGCTCCTGCATCTGGCCACCCGGAATCTCCATCTGTTCAAAGTACTCTAGGACGGTCATATGCCTCCGGACAGGGGCTGGCGCAGCCGGATGTTCTCCCAGCTTCCTCTTCCCTCTTGCTTTCCGGTCCTCAAGAAAGCTGTTGTACGTCGGTTCGTATCCCAGAAGGGTAGGAGCATCCCTTCCTTCACATCTCACAAGGGCTGCGATCCAGGCAGGCGACGCCATGGATCTCAAATGTTTAGATATTGCCGACACATCAGGCCTTCCTTCTTTAATCGGGATAGGGTACCGGTGATCCTCATCCGAGCGGAAGCTATATTCACCAAAAACCTGAAGGTAGATATTCCCCCACTTCTCTGAGTCCGGCAGCCTCATATAAATATCACCATAGGGCTTCCGAGGGGTGAAGAAGTACCGACCGGAAGAACGGTTGCGAGATAATGAGAACAGGCCCATAAGGTCCGGCAGAATGAATTCGAGTTCATGCCTGGCACTCAGAACTCGGATGCAACTTATGGTCCGGTAGAAGTTCACCGACAGCTGGTTCGGCGCAAGTTGAAACGCATGTAAAAAACCTCGGATGAACGGAGATAGAGGGAACTTCAGTTGGCCTTCGGTCACGGTCATCAAAGGCACAGTAATGTGATCCTCCGAGTATGTAACCAACGACCCAACCTCCGCACAGGTCACGGTGTTCGGAATCTCATACCGACGGGAGAACTCCTCAAACTCAGTAATTCCTCCTCGAAAGAAACGAAGGTAGGGGCAGGACTCGTCGTTGGCTCTCCTTCGCGACCCTCTTAATACACTGGCCGATCGTCCCCCAAGGCCACATATGTGGGTTCAGCCTTATCAGAGAAGTGCCGAACAATGTTGCCTCGGCCGCTGCCCGGAGGCTGTCTCGAGGATGACGCTCCGGGCGTAACGTCTCTGGCAGGCGACGACATCTTCGAGCTAGCTTCAGGTGTAAGCTCTGTGGGAGTCGGCTGAAACAAAGGGTCAAGCTCAGAATGCGACGAAGATGAAGACAGGTTGACTATCTGATCCATAACGAGCAGAAGAGTGCAGTTGTCGAAGGGTATGTAGCTCTCCGGAGGCCCCTTACACAAAGAACTCAGTACCGAAGGTCATACTGAACAAACCTATTTAAAGGTTCCCCCCAGGTACGAAACACAGCTGTAAGCTTTAATTATTATGCACACGTTCCGAGGCGGTCAGTTTGACCCGCGAATCGGAGCGCGACACGTGGCGACCACTGACGCTCGTGTCTAATCAATACTCTGACACCCGCCAGGTGACGCAATAGATGACGCCGAAGAAAATCAAAATAACTTGCCTCCCGGAGCATGGCGTCCGGTAGACCTATATCAATCTTTTCCAAAAGTTTGGGAAAGATTGATGGGCTATTGTGGTGACCGGACCCATGGCCTAGGAGAAACCCCCCTACGCTTCGGTCATTATCCGGACCGGAGGATCCACACTCATTATAAAACCCATTATAAAAACAACTATAAGGGTGTCGGTCATAGAAGCCATTCGGACTGATGGGTCCGCAATACGGCCGACCACCAGCGACCGGACAACAACCGTTCGGCGATCCCCTTCGCCGCTCGCGACCTGCTTCCGAACGGACTGGACCAGCCGGAGGTCTAGCCTCCTGTCACTGTCGTGAGGGATCCATCGTGATGCCCCGTCCGTACGGCCTAACCCGGTCCACCAACCATCCAGGCCCACTAAAGGGCTCTCGACGTACAGCCCACTCAATATTCTTGAGCCCCAAGTCAATATTTATCTATAAATACCCCCCGTGGGTACTGTTCACGGGATCGATCGATCAATCTATACTCTCGATCCCCGATCGCTACCGTCCGTCCTCCTCTTGTTTGCTTTGCCTCTCCTCAAACAGCTACTAACTTAAGCATCGGAGGCTCCGTTGGTCAAAACCGATCGGCGGGCACTAACCTCTGTTTTACAGAAGCCAAGCAGGAGGACCCCTTTATTTACTTGCAGGGACCACTCGAGCCGTCGGCCAGAACCGACACCTCACATCCGGAGGGTTAGCAACCGAAGGAGTCTATTCGGCAGAAACAGGTTACCACACTGGGTTACCTTGAGTGGCTACTGTGAGCACTCACGATATTGTGCAATGGGGGGTTGTCTGGCCCCTCCCGACGTGTTGGGAATACGAACATTTTATCTATTAGTGTGTTGACGATCGACTAGTGCGGAACAAGCCAAAACTCAAATAATGATTGATATTGCCCTTATCTCTATAAGGGGCGGGAAAATGAATGGGAACACTAAATGATGCTGGTTAATTGGTATACTAGAAACCAATTGTTTTGAAAGAAAGGAAATAAGTCGTTTTGAAAAAATGTAGGGTCATATTCAGTGTTGGTAACTCTCTCTTGAGTCTTGTCTTACTTTTACCCTACGATGAGTCGAATGTGGAATGTTGAACGAAACTTACTTTTTTTAAATATCGAGATCCATTGCATAAGTCACATTACATTCCTTGCATTGTCATACACTTGCACCCCAATATTATAGACGTTAGGAGATAGATTATCTCTAACAGACGTTGGTGCCTGACCCTCTACTTTTGTGGGATTTGTTCCCTTGATTGAGAGTGGCTGTGGGATCCTTTATTGGACTTGGGACTAGACTGGACTGTAGGTCGTAGGTTGCCTTTTCCTTTCAGTACTGTGCTTCTTTTATTCTCTATTGGCCGCCTTGTACAGGATTAATTTTTAAAATCCTATTTCGGCCTTTCTTTTATTTTCAGTTGATGCACTTGTACAGGGTTGTGATATAAAACCCTATTCGCATCTTGTATCGTTGTTTCATTTCATAGCAAGCATTGTAATAATTCTAGCATGTGGGCAGCGTAGTATGTTTGTTAGTTCTTTACCCTTTTGTTTGGATACTCGTTACCTACATTTAACACTTCTCAATGTTTAATTCAAAAAAATATGTTTCAAAATTTGGGAGTGTTACAGTTGGTATCAGAGGGCTAGTTCCGATTTACCTCGGACTTTGGGAGAGACTTTTAGTCTCAATGGGTGCATTGTTTCTTTTGCGTAGCTCTTGGGAATTGCATTTAGGGTGCATGACATGTGTATCTAGGCATTGAATGTGTGTGCATTGCATGGATCTCATAAAACAACCAGTTTTATAACTCGAACTAATAAGATGGTTTGGAAATTTGTGGTGTCTACTCCTTCGAGTTGGTCTTGTTGTTGTTTTTTTGAAATTTTGAGCAAATTCCTGTCTCTGTTGTGGTGACTTTCGAGTCTGTCTTGGCATCTGTTAGAGGATTTTGTGGGTATTGGACTTGTTTGTTCCTGTCGTATCTTCTTGTTGGTAGTGGTGACTCCTACTCTGGTTTAGTGAACTGTTTCGAGTTCCTCCTTCTTAGTGCGTGAATGAGTTTCTTCGATGACATTGGTGGTGATTTGACACCTTATTCCTCGATTTCGATCATTGGTGGTTGCAGTTGTGGATTGTCGAGCCTATTCCCTTGTGGGAAGTAGATCCTTGTTGTTGTCGTCATGGATTTTGAGCCTTCTTCTTAGCGAAAAATGGTGGAACTTTGTGGCAGTCAGTTGATTGACTCTTGTTTGCCCTTCTAGTAAAGATGATGAATCCGTTTACGATTCGTTAATCGTTTCTTGAGTCCTCTCTCTTGTGGTCGTCGATGAACTCCGTGGGCGATATTCCTTGCAGAAGACTGTCGTTCTCCTTGACGTTGATAGGTTGATTGTCGTCCTTGCGACTAAAAAGTTGTAGTACTCTTGCGACCGAGCCTTAAATTCTATTTTGCATCGTGCCATTGATACCTGAAGCTTGTCTTTTGCACCATTGCTTGATCGTTTCCTTGTGGTGGAGTTATGACTCCCATTCTAGTTGCACGGTAGGTTTCTGGATTGATAGTCTTGTAGTTGAGGGTTGTTTCCCCTAGGGATTGATTTAGTCTCCCTGTCATGTCTCGTCCCTTGTGCGAGTTGTGGAACCTTAGAATAACCTTGTTTGTGGGATTGTGATTGGTGGTTGCTTCTTGGTGTGTTAGCGCTTGGTGGTCTAATGGTTGTGACCTCTTTGGGAAGTGGGAATACCTTAGTGTGGTAAGACCTTGTCATGGTAGAGGTTGTGTGTGATTCACTTGGGACGTGAAGTGTTCTTGGGTTGGTAGGTCCTTCTTGCAGACTAGTATCTAGCGGTTAGTGATGATAGTACTTTTCACTTGTTTGATGCGAGAGTTGATCTAGACTTATGGTATGTCCCTTGAGGATTTGTGTTAAATTTAGTACCTTGCGGTCGCAGTTGCATCTTGGCGGATTGGGAAGCATGAAGGAATTTGAGTGTGGTATCATGTTCTTGTGGAAGCACTAAGTTGTGATTTTGGGTCATTCGGAAAGTGCTAGATTTGTGTGAGTTCACTGATGGTTAGTTGGTTATTGGTTAGTTAGGTTGTAGAACGACTTGGGAGATAGCCTTGCATTGGAAATGTCTCGATTGGTCAATTGGGCTTATTGGGTGATTTAGGTGTTAGACCTACTTTTGGTGTGCCTTGGTGTTTTCTCGATGAGGTGTTGTAGTTGCGTTGTGAGTTGGAACAATGGTTTTGAGGATTTTGGTTCCCTTTTTAGGAGTTGAAGTGATAGTGCTTATGTGACTAACTTGTGGTTCTTCTTAAAAGTGACATTTGGGTTCCTTGCCTTGTTGAGTGTTAATGTGAAAAGGAGATGGTTTTGGATTGAGAGATAGAAGTGTGGTGACCTTGTTTGGTGACTTAGAACTTGGGATGCAGATTTGGGTTTGAAGTCGTGAATCTGGAAGAGGTGGAACAATTTAGTAACGGTGTGAGGTATCGTGTGTTCGCTTGGGAATTGAGGACGAGAGTTAGAATTATTTTCTCATTTGGGTGTGAGGTTGTATGAGGTGAATCGTGGCTTGGGTGATTCTTTCGCTTCTTCCTGATTGTGGAATGTGGTTGGCCGGGTGTTTCTGTTTCTCGGCATATTGAATTCCTCCTTGCTTAACCCTTGCAGGATCGGCGAGTGGATGTCGTTCCTTGGTTACTTGTGGTCTCTTCTACTCTCTTGGATCAGTGTATTTGATCGATGGTCTCTACCATCATTGTTGGAGGTGTTGTCGTGTGTAGTTATGCCGTATTCTAGTCGTCGCTAGGATTCCTTGTTCTTCGGTAGTGTGCAAATTGACTTCTCGTGGTTCTCGTTTGGCATTTAGTGGCAATTGCGGAAGCTATGCATTTGTTCGAGAAATCCTCTTGCTCCTTGTTTTCAACTTTTGACTTTGTGACTGGCTTTTGCCATCTCCTTATCGACTGTTCGTGGTACGTCTACTGTTGTAGTGCTTATCGTAGTGGTGACGCATTGTTCGTCCCGTACGTATTAATTTATCTTCTTCGTAGAACTTGTTTCGGAAATCGTATCTTGTTTTGTGCTCTCTTGTCTTGCGGGTTGCCTTTGTGCGTTTGTTCTTGTTCGTCGTGTCTTCGTGCGAATCCGGATTTTTGTCATACCCGTTGGCGCCGTGTCCATTTGCGTTTGGACACTTCTGTTCTGCGATGTTGTCTTCCTTTTGGAGCTTGTTTGAGAGTGTGTTGTGGGATTGGTTTGTGGTTGGTGTGATCAGTGAGACGAGTTTACTTTTGTGTTGTGCAGCTGTGTCGTGAGTGTTGGGTTAGAATGTATGTGTCTCTTTGAAGTCGACTGCACCGACTTGTATTGTGGTGAAATTTGTCATGACCGGTGTGCGTAGTCCGTGTCATGTGGTGTAAGAATGAACATGAAGAATTGTTTTGAAAAGGTGACTGGACAACACATCTCAAATCAAACTTCTTAGTCATTCTGGTACCACGCTAGGTGTGTGTGGGTTGGGTTGTGAGATTTTGGTTGTTCGGTCCTTGTTTTGGTAGCATTGTAGTCGTTTGGTGTGATTCGGGTGGCACGGTTGTTGTGTGACCATCCCTTGCGGGTTGTCTTGCTTTCAAATCTTGCTTCGTATCGGTTGGATTATTCCTACCTTATTCGGAAACCTGTTTTCGGAGTTGTTTTGCGTGTTCGTGGTGGTAAAGTCGTGGTAGACTTCTTTGCGGTAGTCGAAAACCGTTCTTTTATTTTTTTAAAAATTTTCGAAAAATATCTGGAAAAATCGAAGTATGCGCATCGTGTCCGTATCGTATCCGTACCGTATCCGCGTATCGGTACCGTATCGGCGTGTCCTCGGCGTATCCTTCGCGTATCGGCGTATCCGTGTCGTGTCCCTTCGTACCCTTGGCGTTTTGGCACTTTGATGTCCTCTCGGCATGTCCATTGGAAGTTGTGGTGTGTTTTAGATTTTTGTGGAAATTTTTCGTGGCGATATTCTTACAGTTTGACATTCGTACCATACTTCTTGTTTGAATATCCACGTTTCTTGTTTGATTGAGTGATTTGGAAATGTTTGGGTGCACGGAAACCTTTTCTTTTGAAGTTCTTAGCGTTGTTGAGGACAAATTCTTTTGTGAAATTCCGTTTCTTCTTTGGCGTTTCTTGCGTTGTAGACGTTTTTCAAGTTGCGACGTGTCGTTCTTTTGAGAAAGCTCGGTGGTATATTCGGTTTGAGATTGTCGTTGGGTGTTCGTTTTGCGGCGTTGCTTACGGTTTAGAACCTCTCTTCTTGTTGTTGCCGGATTTCATTGAGAATCCTCGTGTGTCGTGCTTCGGGCGTTGTTCCCCTCATGGGTCGTATCTCGATTCTTTTATCTTGGAAATTTTGAGGACGAAATTTTTGTAAGGAGGGTAGTTTGTCACACTCCGGAAACTTTATTAATTTTCTCTCCGTTGATTAAAATTAATTAAATATTTTTTGGGATTTAATTCTATCGCCGTTGAAATCGATTGATTTTCGTTCGCTAAAATTCTAGTGTCGTTGAAGTTGCGAGAACGTCGTGAGGTCCCACGGATCATATTCGATTTATATCGAACGAGATTGTGACGATGGGAGCCTCCGACGCGTTAGTCGCGCGGTGACGACACGTTCAGTTAAGGCGTCGAATCGTTCGTTGGTCGTCGAAGTTGTTTGGCAAACTTGAGGAAGGTTGAGAGATGATCGTGGTGCGTTGATTCGGTGTCTAGAACGTCGAGAGAGTGTTTGCGGTCGAGTC
The DNA here is from genome assembly GCA_002855965.1 of Monotropa hypopitys. Classification (NCBI taxonomy): domain Eukaryota; kingdom Viridiplantae; phylum Streptophyta; class Magnoliopsida; order Ericales; family Ericaceae; genus Monotropa; species Monotropa hypopitys. The sequence continues at coordinate 24,102 of NMUG010000179.1, forward strand.
GGGGAGGTTCGGTGGCATCGCAACAATTTTCGGACGGTTTGCTAGTCGGTCGTCCGGACGGCAGGAAGCCTCGTCCGGATGGGGAAGGTTTGGAAGAAGTTCGGGCAAGCCATTGGTCGGTCGTCTGGACGGCGAGGAGCCTCGTCCAGACGAGAAATCTGCTGATTGCATTTTAAATGTGATTTTCTCCCTTTTTGGCCGAACCAAACTCATACTCTCTCTCTCTCCTCCGTTTTTCTCTCAAGTTTTCCTCCCTTCTCTCCCTTCTCTCTTCTCTAACACTCAAACCCCATGGATTCAAGATTTTGGGTCTTCATCAAACTCGCTCTCCTCCTCCTCCTCTACGCGTGGGTATGCATGGATCGTCCGTTAATGGTGAGTTCCTCCCTCTCTCCAAAACCCTAGATTTTCTCTCTCTCTCTCTACATTACATGAACATTGGTTGCTCATCTAAGGTTTTGATCTTGGTAAACATTGCAGACAATCATTAGGGCTTTGCGGTGGCGGACTCGGTTCACTCCGGCGGCAATGGAGGTTTTCCGGCAAGTGTCACTGGAGCTCCGATGAAGGTAGAGTTTTCTATCCCTCTCGTTTGTAATGTTGGCCCTCTTAATTCCTTTTCAATCGTTTTATGAAAATCCGTAGAATTGGTGTGTTCACGAAATTAGTATTAACGGGTTATCGTTCGCGTCAATTGGTCGGGTATGGGTATTGTCTAGGGTCTCTATGAATTACCCAGGAAGTTAATTGTTCGATTCCGAGTCTAATTTTGAAAAGCCCCAATTTTTATGAAAACTCCATTGTTATTTTATAAAATTAAATTGGGGAAAATAACTTGTTTGGGATTCCTATGGGTGTTGGTGGATTGAAACGTTGTATTGACACGTTTTGAAATGAATTGAACAAAAGAAGGGTTTTGCGAACGAACAAAACGTTTTGGTAAGAAAATGAATGTTTTGGAAACAATGTGGGAAAAATCACATAATGGGTCTATATGGTGAATTAGGAGGCGTTGCCCTATTCGTGCGGGAATAATGAACGGAAACATAAACATGAACTAAAGACCCTAATTAATGTTATAACTTGAGTTGGCTTGATATACGGGTAGCTGGGTTACCTTGAGTGGCTACTGTGAGCACTCACGACATTGCGCAATGGGGGGTTGTCTGGCCCCTCCCGACGTGTTGGGGAATACGAGGATTTTATCGGTTAGTCTGTTGACGAGCGACTAGTGCCGAACAAGCCGAAACTCAAACAATGATTGATATTGCCCTTATCTCTATAAGGGGCGGGAAAATGAATGGGAACATTGAATGATGCGGGTTAATTGGTATACTAGAAACCAAATGTTTTGAAAGAAAGGAAATGAGTCGTTTTGGAAAAATGTAGGGTCATATTCAGTGTTGGTAACTCTCTCTTGAGTCTTGTTTTACTTTTACCCTACGATGAGTCAAATGTGGAATGTTGAACGAAACTTACTGTTTTAAATATCGAGATCCATTGCATAAGTCACATTACATTCCTTGCATTGTCATACACTTATACCCCAATATTATAGACATTAGGAGATAGATTATGTCACGACCCGACCCGATAATTATCATGGTAATTACCGAATTGGTGACATGGCAGTGTCATAGGAACAGATTACAACTAAACACAATCGGTTTCTGGAATTTGTATGAAGGTATCGGTATCTTGGATGAAGATATCGGTTTCTAAGGAATAACTAAGGTATCGGTTTCTAAGGTCTGAAGATATCACAGACCCCTCTGATCAAGATACCGGTATCTACAGAAGCTAAGATACCGGTTTCTTAGGAATATCTTAAGATATCGGTTTCTGATGCAAGATACCGCGGGTCCTCAAAGCTAAGATACCGGTATCTAATGAGACCTAGATATCGGTATCTAGAGCTTCTCTTCAGAATTTGCAGAAGACAACAATGATGGTTCTGTGATTCAAAAACTTACCTAACTTAGCCAATTCTCAACCATTTTTGACAAAGTAAAATGCTACAGAATCTTAATGACGA
>NMUG010000180.1:0-26085 GCA_002855965.1 Monotropa hypopitys
TGTCAAATGAACTCTTGTTTGTCACGAAAACAAATATTACTCATTGTCGATCTCATTATCTTTTGTTGTAGCATTGGGAATACACTATCACTATTATATCTTTTGGGTTGGCATGCACGGTTGTTGTTGGCCGTAGAAGAGGATTTTAGGCATTCTTTAATTTTTGTGCCGGTTTGTTCCTTCTTGCATATTTCCCCTTGTTAGCCCACTTGAGCCCCCTTACATGAACCATTTTCTTGTTGAGCCATAAAATTCTATACTTTGCTTTCAGAATGGTAAAAATCATGTTTTAGATGTATTTGGGAGTCATAAGGTGGCTTATGTTTATACTTCATTGTGGTGTACTTTCCCCTTAGAAAAATCATGAAATTTCCACAAGTTGGAAAATCAAACAAGTTGGGGGGAGTCACCTAATCATTTGTAAAGGAGAAACACATTGTTCTTCATTGTTGTGGAATGTGTTGGAGGTTGAGGAAAATTTGAAAAAATTGAATAAGGCATAGTTGAAAAGTAAAGAATTGGAGATGTATTTTAGTTGATGAGGACCGTTGATTAATTTTCCCTCTTATCATTTGTATATGCCTATTCTCAAGCTCCAAAGAAAGTCCTTAGCCCGATACGTATCCAACACATGTCCGATATGTGTCTGATACATTTCTTAACTTACGTTATAACCGGAAAGTCCTATTTGATCCTATAGGTCGGCAATCATTTGTGCATGTCGATGTAGACCACATGTTCCCTTTGCTATGCAATTCTAGTCATGAGATCCATTCACTTATATAGAGCTTTCTTTCGTGTCAAGATGTGTGGGATGTTTTGTTTTTTCACATATTTATATCTTCTGCCCGCACATATGAGAGTTCGAATATGCACCCATGTTTCAAGAGTCTTACTTTGTTGAGTGCATGACATGGTGCGAATTGAAGTCGAGACTCGGTCCGGATAGACTTTTGGGTTGTGTCTCACTTGCGACGAAAGGCCTTGCACACACACGTTAGATATTGGTGCCATGACTTGTTTTTATACTTGCTAGTTTAGTGAACTTTGTATACCCACACTTCTTTGTAAGGATCCATTTTGTTTTTTATGTCTTGAGTTAGCTTGCATATTTTGGCATGCCATGTAAAAGTAGTTTACTTTGTTTTGTGGGTAGTTCATTGCGAAAAACCCTCGTGAGACCTCACTCGGCCTACCGGGGCTGCCTGGGGGTTCAAAGGACCTATCCTTTACTTTCTTGTCGTTAGTTAGATCGAGTCGTAGTATGAGTTTCTCGGGACTAGCAAATGATAAGTTGGGGGTTGTGCTTGGCACACAATATTGTAGTTTGTGTGTGCCAATCTATCTCCTTTTAGTTAATTATAGTTGTTTGTTATTTAACTTTGTTCTTGTACATATGCGTTTAATCTTGTTTTCTAGTTTTTGGTGTTTTGTACAGGTTGTTTAGCATTCCCCGGACGAGTCCGGAAGACTCCGGGAGTCCCCGAACTATTGGGGATCCATTTTGAACACCAAGAAGACCATTTGAAGTCAAGAGCAACAAGGAAGCACCAAGGGTGCCAAATTCTGGAAGATCCAATTACCGGAAGAACAAAGCCATGGCCATGCCCATTCGTCAGTAAAATGGGCATAACTTTTGTTGTGTTGCTCCGATTGAGCTTTATAATATGTCGTTGGAAAGCTATCAAGAATATGCATCCATAAAAATAAGGACAAAAATTTCCAGAAAAAGACCAGTCGGTCAAAAACCCTCAGACCAGTCGGATTTCAATAGTCAGATTTAGACCAGTCGGGCCTAAACTCACCGACCGGTCGGTGCTGTATTTTTAGCTGAAAATTGCCTAAATTAAGGGTAAAAGTGTCTTTTTGGTTAGGGGGACTATATATACTTTGTATAATTCATGGGAGATATTATTAGATGTATTTTAGGATTAGGTTTTGAGGGGAGAGCCTCTCTCTCTTCCTCCCTCTTTGTTTTCTCTCTTCTCTCTTCATATTTTTACACTTCCATGGAGTTTGGGCATGTTTATCCTTCCCAAATGTTATAAGACTCATCTCCCTCTCTTCATTTATGTATTTTATTTCATGTGTTGTGTTATATACTTTGTTGTATTTTAATTTATGTGGTGATAATGTCCATGTTCTTGCCATGTTTGTTGAGGTACTAGTTGTAATGAGGGAGTAGCCCTCTTGGATTGGCCATGGGGTGACTAGCAGCCCAAGCCTTGTGTTGTGTTGATTGATTCTATGTTTTGGGCTTTAATTGTAGTGGTTAGGGTGTATTGAACTCATTCCTAGGATCTAAACTTGGTGGTGTTAATCACCTTGGTGGGTTGTAGACAATAATATTGGCACAATCCATGCTTGGTGCGATGTCCCGCTAGGGGTTCGACAAAATGTCCCAATGAGCGATTTCCACTTGAAACCACTTAATCATTAGTGAATTGTGATCTTGAGGTTGTGTAGGAGTAGGGAGCATGTGGTTCTCGCTTTAGGTCTTAGCTTAGGGTTGTTAACCTATTTGATGGGCCGTAGACAATGAACCTTGGCACGGTCTATGCTTGTAGCTATGTCACTCTAGGTGTTCAATGAATTGTCTAGTATAACCGAATTCTAGCTCCCGTACCAACTCTTGACCCTATGGCATATGCTTGATAGCTAAACCTTCCGGGTGAGGTCCTAGGCCGCGATCCCTCACTTGTGTAGTCATAGAATTGGTGTCACGACTCGTGTTTTTCCAATTTAATTTCGGTATTTAAATTATTTATCGACGTGTTCGGATCGCGTATGACCTTGAGTGAGGGCGTGTGAGAGCCTTAAGACATAAATTCGATGCGAGGAACATTGGAGAAGTGTCGTAGTTGAAGGATGGTCGAGCCGGAGTCAAAAGACTCATTTTGGAGCATTTTCTGGTCTGGTCGTCCGGACCACGGCCTGGGCTCGTTCGGACGAGCCAGGCAGAAAGGGAGAAGAAGGGTTCAGGTTCGGTCGTCCGGACGACGGTCGGGTTTCGTCCGGACGAAGTCAGCAGGGAGGTTCCAAAGTGCTTCAGGAGTGGTCGTCCGGACGACGGGGTTTCCCATCCGGACGAAGGTGCATGGTTTGGACGATGGTTGGGTTTCGTTCGGACGAAGGTCTCAAAAATGCGATTTTTTGGTGTTTTTAATGAAGGGTAACTTGGTCCTTTCACTCCTAGTCTGAACTTTTAGGGCTAAAAATGTGTGGGAGTCTCTTATCTCCCTCATTTCACTCTAAACACTCTCTCTCTACCTCCCAAAAACCCCATTGATGCTCCACCTTCTCTCTTCCATTTGAGAGCCTTCCAATGTGAGTTTAAAGAAATTGCAAGGAGAAAGCTTGCTCTCCTTGCCAAGGGCTAAGTTTGGAATGGGATGTGTTTGGTATTTAGACTTGTCTTAAATTGTGATGAGTCATGCTTGTTTCCCCATTTATAAAGTTATTCAAAAAAAATGGTTTGAAAATCCGGGGCATGACAACTTGGTATCTGAGCTTTCGGTTTCGAAAACTTAGGCCTTTGGGGAGACTCTTAGTCTCTATGGGTTGCATTGAGTTTAAATTTACATCATCTAGCGTGTGTGTAAGCATTTGAGCATGCATTGGTAATGATCCATAGGTTGATGTCAGTCAAGGCAGAAATTCACGTGCATTGTTTCATTCTTGGGTTGTAACCCTGTTTGTCGATTCTATTGAGTATGAGAATACTTTTCTTGATATGATTGAATTTACTTCTCCTTGATTGAGACTTTACATAGTTGGTTGAACTCTACACTCGAGCCTTGTCATGTGCTCTATTCTTATCGTATTCATGATCTTTTATAGAATGCCTCCACGTCGTAATATTGCTTTGGGAAGAGGTCGTAGGAACAACGTTCAGGAGGCACATAGCGAGGAAGTGGACGATCATCGAGCAGGTGTGGAGGATGTTACACCTCCCGTTATTCTGGTTCCTGCTCCGGAGGGGCTTGTCGCTCCTAGCCAGTTCGCTCGAGAGCTTGCGGCCGCCATGGTCGAAGCTAGTCGGGGATTTGCTGCCCCTAGGGATAATGCGGGTAACCACACTCTTGACGCTTTGCGAGAATTTAGGAGGATGGATCCTCCCAAGTTCAGTGGGGAAGGTGATCCGCTCGAGGCTGACCATTGGGTAGTAGAGGTTTAGAGGGTGTTCGACACATTGGGCATCACGGAGGATAAGTTGCGCTTTACTTTTGCGTCCTACCAGCTTTCAGGAGAGGCCATTCTATGGTGGAGTTCTATTGTGGAGATGAGACGCGCTAGTCTCCTCGCCAATGGAGATGTTGATCCACAGGCTATTATGGATCCTATCAGTATCATGACGTTGGCAAACGTCTTGGCTGTTTCTGAAAATCAGTATTTTCTGGAAAGCTACCGAGACCATCTTAGAGAGCAGTTCGAACATTTGGAGCAGGGGACTATGTCTGTGTCCTAGTACACCTTGAGATTCCAGGCCTTGTCTCGATTTGCGACGGATTTAGTCAGTTCGGAAGAGTGGAAGTGTAAAAGATTTGAGAAAGGTCTTCATTCTTCTATTCAGCGAATGGTTATGGGTCACCGGATTCGAGTCTTCGCCGAGCTTGTGGATTGTGCCAGGGCGGTTGAGCCCAAGAGGGACTATCAGCAGAGGGACTTTGCTTCGAGGGCAAAGGTGTGGGAACCGCACCGACAGGGTTCCAATTCCAGTTCTTCTTCTTCAGGCAGCTTCGGGAGGAAGCGGCAGCGGGAGCAGTCTCGCTTTTCTCAGGGTCAGAGATCTCAAGCCAGTTCAGGCTCGATGCAGGGTCCGAGTTTTTGTCATCGATGTCATCAGTCAGGGCACGTGATGGTGGATTGTAGAGCATCAGCTTGCTATGATTGTGGTCAGGTGGGCCATCTGGTTAGAGATTGCCCAGGGAAGGACAGCGGTCGTGGTGATGTGAGACCACAGCAGCAGCAGTAGCAGAGGAGTGGACAGCAGCGTCCATACCAGTCAGGACCTTCTGGCTCGGTCCAGGCTTCTCGCACTGGAGGGGTTCCGGTTCCCACCTGGCTTGCACATCAGTACCAACATAGAGGAGGACACCAACAGGGTCCGACGACCCAGGGTAGAGTCTTTGCCATTCCAGCCATTCCTACATCATCAGTGTCCCACCAGTAGCCAGAATCCTCAGTCGTCCGGGGTATGTTTCTTGTTTATATTTTTTGGGCCAGTGTATTGTTCAATTCGGGTGCATCATATTCATTCCTAGCAGTATCTTTTGTCTGTGCTTTAGAGTTAGACTTGGACGTTCTAGATCCGCCTATGTTTGTTGACACTCCGGTTGGAGGCCATGTTCGCTTATATCGTGTGTGCAGAGACTGTGAGTTGACTCTCGAGGACCACAAGTTTACCTTTGATTTCATTGTCCTGGTAATGTCTGGATTCGATCTGATTCTAGGGATGGATTGGTTGTCTACCTTCCATGCCCACATTGATTGTCATCGGCACAGAGTGTGATTGTTCTCTCCAGGAGGACTTTATTTCTATGTGTATGGCGACCTGAAGGAGTCCATTGATTCTTCCTTCTATGATCCGAGGGAGCGCGATTCAGTTAGTTGCATGTTTGCCAGTCTCAGTCTCGATGACGATTCTTCTCTATGCGGGGAGTTACCCCAAGTTGTTTGCGAGTTCCCAGACGTGTTTCCGGCAGAGTTGCCAGGTTTACCACCTAGGCGAGAGGTGGAGTTCTCCATCGATTTGTTACCCGGTACGTTTCTGATTTCAGTACCACCTTACAGATTCGCGCCGGCAGAGTTGCGGGAGCTGAAGTCCCAGTTGCAGGAGTTATATGAGTTAGGCTTCATTCGGCCTAGTTCATCACCTTGGGGTGCGCCAGCATTGTTCGCAAAGAAAAAAGACGGTTCATTACGATTGTGCATTGACTATTGGAAATTAAATCGAGTTACTATGAAGAATAAGTATCATATGCCTAGGATAGACGATTTGTTTAATCAGTTACGTGGTTCTACTTGCTTCTCCAAGATTGATTTGCGTTTCGGTTATCATCAGTTATTGGTACGGGCGGAAGATATTCTGAAGACCGCATTTCGTACTCGTTATGGCCATTATGAGTTCGTGGTCATGCCATTCGGGTTGACGAATGCTCCAGCTACGTTCATGGATCTCATGAACCGTATCTTTCGTATCCATCTTGATCAGTTTGTTGTAGTCTTCGTCGACGATCTTCTTATTTATTCGGCTTCAGAAGAGGAGCATCAGGTTCACCTCCGAGTTGTGTTAGAGTTGTTGCGGGAACACTGTCTGTATGCCAAACTTAGCAAATGCGAGTTTTGGTTGCCGGAGGTAAAGTTTCTTGGTCATGTTGTGTCGCAAGGTAGAGTTTCAGTAGATCCAAGTAAGATTGACGCTGTTTCTTTATGGCCCCATCCCTAGAATGTTTTTGATGTCCGTAGTTTTCTTGGTCTTGCGGGTTACTACCGGCGATTCGTTCTGGATTTCTTTCGGTTGGTAGGACCGATGACTCGTTTGACCTGAAAAGGTGTTCCGTTTTCTTGGGGTGATGATTGCGAGATGGCTTTCGAGGAGTTGAAGCGGCGGCTCACTTCAGCGCCTATTCTTATTGTTCCCGAGAGAGGAGTTGGTTATTCGGTCTACTGTGATGCTTCACACAATGGTTTAGGTTGCGTCTTGATGCAAAGAGGAAATGTTTTTGCTTACGGTTCACGGAAGTTGAAGACTCATGAACGCAATTATCCGACTCACGATTTGGAGTTGGCGGTGATTGTTTTTGCGTTGAAGATGTGGCGAAATAATTTATACGGCGAGAAATTTGAGGTGTTTTCCGATCATAAAAGCTTGAAGTACTTGTTCACGCAAAAGGAGCTAAATTTGCTGCAGAGGCGTTGGATGGAACATTTGGAAGATTACGATTTCGAGTTGCATTACCATCCCGGTAAGGCAAATGTTGTTGCAGACGCTTTGAGTAGGAAGTCGTCTCACTTGGCTAGCTTGGCGGTTCTTGATTGGAGGGCGATGGAGGACTTAGGTCCGTTTGTTTTACATGTGGAGGAGACCGGAGAGCAGGCCACTTGATGCAATCTATCTATTCATTCGGAGCTTTCTCGTTGGGTGATTGAGGTTCAGGCTGACGAATCAAAAGCGGCAGAGTTGCGTGCGAAATTCCTTAGCGGTGATGCTCGACAAGGTTGAATGATTCATTCGGATTCCAGTTTGCGCTATCCTGGACGATTGTTCATTCCTGATTCTTGCCGAGGAGGTATATTGCACGAGTTTCACCATTCTCCATTAGCGGTTCATCCTAGAGGAACAAAAATGCATCATGATCTTTGACGACAGTTCTGGTTGCTAGCAATGAAGAAGGATGTGGCGATGTTTGTTTTGAGGTGCCTTACTTGTCAGCAAGTGAAGGCAGAGCATCAGCGACCAGCGGGTCTACTTCAGCCATTGCCAATTGCAGAGTGGAAGTGGGAGCATGTGACGATGGACTTCGCTTTAGGTTTTCCGAAATCGCCCAGTGGGCAGGATGCTATATGGATCATCGTTGACCAATTGACGAAGACAACGCATTTTCTTCCTATTCGTGTTGCTCAGTCCGTGGATTCCTTGAGCCGATTGTACATTAGAGAGATTATTCGACTTCATGGTGTGCCATCATCTATCGTATCCGACCGACACCCCCGATTTACTTCTCGTTTTTGGCGGAGTTTGCAGGCTTCCCTTGGTTCGAAGCTCATGTTCAGCATGGCATTTCACCCTTAGATAGATGGCCAGTCTGAGCGTACGATACAGATTTTGGAGGATATGCTACGAGCTTGCATGTTAGATTTTCAGGGGAGTTGGGTAGATCATTTGCCATTGATCGAGTTCGCCTACAACAGTAGTTACCATTCGAGTTTGGGTATGGCACCTTTCGAGGCCTTGTATGGTAGGCCATGTCGTTCACCCGTCTGTTGGCTAGACGTTGGGGAGTCCGCTATTGTTGGGCCGGAGATGACGCAACAGATTACCGAGCAGATCAAGACAATACGCCAGAGATTGCTTATAGCACAGAGTCGCTATAAAATTTATGCCGATAGACGTCATACTCCTTTGTCATTCGAGGTTGGTGACCATGTATTTCTTAAAGTTTCGCCTCGTCGTGGTATTTTGCATTTTGGGAAAAAAGGGAAAATTGACGTCGCGTTTCATTGGGCCATTTGACATCATTGAGAAGATTGGGTAAGTCGCTTACTGTCTTGCCTTGCCATCAAATATTTCTAACGTTCACGATGTTTTCCATATTTCTTTGTTGCGTAAGTATGAGCCGGATCCGTCGCACATCATTGATTGGTCGAACGTTGGGTTGGAAGCCGACGTGTCCTATGAAGAAAAGACGATACGCATTCTTGACTTGAGAGAACAAGTGCTACGTGGGAAGACGGTTCCCTTGTTCAAGATTTTGTGGAACAACCATGGGATGGAAGAAGCGACTTGGGAGCGCGAAGACGCGATGCGTAGCAAGTATCCAGAGTTGTTTTGATTTGTTTGATTTGTTATTCGGTTTGGTTTGAATTTGTATAAATGTTTATGGTCTTATTTTAGAAAATTTCGAGGACGAAATTCTTTTAAGGAGGTTGAGGTGTCACGACTCGTGTTTTTCCAATTTAATTTCGGTATTTAAATTATTTATCGACGTGTTCGGATCGCGTATGACCTTGAGTGAGGGCGTGGGAGAGCCTTAGGACGTAAATTCGATGCGAGGAACGTTGGAGAAGTGTCGGAGTTGAAGGATGGTCGAACCGGACTCAAAAGACTCATTTTGGAGCATTTTCTGGTCTGGTCGTCCGGACCATGGTCTGGGCTCGCCCGGACGAGCCAGGTAGAAAGGGAGCAGAAGGGTTCAGGTTCGATCGTCCGGATGATGGTCGGGTTTCATTCGGACGAAGTCAGCAGGGAGGTTCCAAAGTGCTTCAGGAGTGGTCGTCCAGACGACGGGGTTTCCCATCCGGACGAAGGTGCATGGTCCGGATGACGGTCGGGTTTCGTCCGGACAAAGGTCTCAGAAATGCGATTTTTTGGTGTTTTTAATGAAGGGTAATTTGGTTCTTTCACCCCTAGTCTGTACTTTTAGGGCTAAAACGTGTGGGAGCCTCTTATCTCCCTCATTTCACTCTAAACATTCTCTCTCTACCTCCCAAAAAACCCTATTGATGCTCCACCTTCTCTCTTCCATTTGAGAGCCTTCCAAGGTGAGTTTGAAGAAATTGCAAGGAGAAAGCTTGCTCTCCTTGCCAAGGGCTTTCAAAAAAAGCTAGATAGTTGCGCCATTCACCAAATCCGAGTTTCTAGGGTTTGCTCCAAGTTTCAAAGGTAGGGTGATATCCATCTCTAGTAAGGTTCTAGACTATGCTCTCTCTTCCTCTTTCCTTGAAATCTAGTCATGATTGTATAAATTTCGTATATGCATATTTGTGTGAAATTGACCTAGGGTTTAAGGTTCAATTATGAAATTGATGGTTCTAATAGAGTTCCTATGGTCTTATATGCATTGTGCTTGAGTCAATTTCATGTTGGAACAAATTGTGTAAAAACCCCCAAATCCTTGCATGAACCCTAACTCACAAATTGGGGCTTTTGGTCAATTAGAGGTCCTTTGGTTAAATTGACATTGGATATATGAAATTGGGCCTAAATTAGGCTTAACATATGGGTTTTTACTATGGGTCATGTTTTATGGAAATTTGTCGCACATTGCATCATGTTGCGTAAATTGAAATTGAAATCAAATTAATCATGACTATGTGGACCCTTGAATATAACGAATGACCTTGACATAACTATCGACGAGAATGGACTTGATTTTTAGGGATTCCCGAGTTATAAGACTTGTAGCAATGATGTGGGAATTGATATGTTATTATGCGGGAATGGACTTGATTTTTAGGGATTCCCGGGGTGGTCGCTCCACCCACGACTTTGTGCACAAAGGGGGCTACGTGAGCCCTCCCAACGGCCTTTGGAAAAAACGGACTGAGTTGGTTTAGTGTGTTGACGACCCACTATCTCAACCTTGCCCCATCTACGTTACAATGATATTTGGATGAATCCGGAATGGACTTGATTTTTAGAGATTCCGGAATTCATACCACTTTAGCCACTATGGATGAATACGGAATGGACTTGACTTTTAGGGATTCCGGGATTCATGCCATTTGTGAGCTAGGGAGATATATACGGGATGGACTTGATCTTTAGGGATCCCGGGTTGTATTGAATTGGACATTAAAATACGTATGGGATATACTTGTAATGAAATCCCCTTGTTCATGACACTTCGAGAATATTGGAATAAATCGTGAAATTACGAATGGAATATTGAAATGGGAAATGAGAATAGTAGATGTGTACTTATATGGATACTTGATTCTAGTATCCTTGGTTAGCACTCTCACTTGTATGTTGGCTTGTAGAGTCACATTATAGATGTTGGATCATTGTCTTGCATTGTCTCATACATATTGCTTATATCATTCTGTACATTCACACACTCGTTCACGCTAGCCTAGGACATGCTAGTTGATAGATATTTTCCTACTTTAGCGTTACACGCTCTTTTTTAAAGGTTCTGCAGGTAAAAAACTAATTTTGGAGGATCTTGAAGCTCCATAAATCTTTGGAAGATTTGATGTCATTTTGGACGATTCTTGCATTTTCCCTTCTTTGAGTTAGCCCATTGGGGTTGTAATGGAAGTAGTAGTTTTGTAATAACTTAACTAGACCTCCCTCATTATTTTGGTTCTATGTGTTGGACTTCTTGGACTTTATTTATTTATGTTTAATTTCCGCATTCACACTCGGATTTTATGTAAGTTTGGAATGGTATTTAAACTTGTCTTAAATTGTGATGAGCCATGCCTGTTTCCCCATTTATAAAGTTAATCAAAAAAAAATGGTTTGAAAATCCAGGGCATGACAATTGGAGTAGTCTAGCATGACCTAGGTGAGGTGTTAGAACCCCCATAGCCATTCCGCTTAGTTTAACTTGTTTTCATCTTTTGTTTTTATGCATTAGTTTTATTAACTTTTATAAATCAAAAACAAAGGCTAGCGTCCTACCGCCTCTACCGCAAAACCAAACTTCTAAACCGTGCAATTATTCTTAACTCTGACATTTCCCTGTGGACCGACCTCGGACTTATCCACTTTACTTGTAGAGTGTTTATTTTCTTGTTATAAATTATTAATGTCTAACTAAGGATTTTTCCGTTAATCAACAACCGGGAAAATCCTATTAGCAAATGCGCGATCTATGGATCAGCATACACACTGTCCGTCGTCAGGATAGGCCTTCCGTTATACTTGTGGAAACTAGGAGCCCAGGGACGGGGTGGCTCCGGTTCAGCTAGAGGTGGTTTAAGTTTCCGAGTTATAGTGTATCTTCTGAATTCTTCGTAAGGATCGACAGGCTCTTTGTCATAGTCGATGGGCTCTTCCTTAACCGGGCGCAACTCTGCAGTATTGTCCGGAGGAGCAACCGGGGGCTCAACCGCAGTTTCAGTTGCCAGAGCGATTGTCTCCGGCAGCACCAAGCTCGGCCCCGCGCCTTTCTCCGCTTCAATGACTCTCACTGCTTCGACATCAATTTTCTGAAAGTATTCAAAAATGGTCATCTTCCTCCGGGCAAGGGCTCGCGGACCAAGCTCCGCCGATGCCTTTCTCTTTTTATTCCCCTTATGGTCCTCCAAAAAACTCTGGTACGTTGGCTCGTACCCCAGGAGGGTGGGAGCATCCCTGTCGTCACATCTCATCAGAGCCTCGATCCGGGCGGTCGACGACATCCTTCTCAGGTATTTGGAAATCGACGATACATATGCGCAAAAAACGAAGTCAAAACGAGACTAAGCACAAGAAAATTTGTAGCTAAACTGCTAGACCCTTACCAGGACTGCCTTCCTTTGTTAGCAGAGGGTGGCGATGCTCTTCGTCCGGACCAAAATTGTACTCACCAAACAGCTAGAGGTATATGTTCGCCCATTTCTCTAAATCCGACAGCCTTAGAAAAACATCCCCGTACAGTTTCCGGGCGGTAAAAAAGTACTTGCTGGATGCCCTGTTCCGAGAAAGAGAAAACAAACCCATCAGATCTGGCACGAAAAATTCCAGACCATCCCTCTCATACAACGCCAAGATACAGCCTATAGTCCGGTAACCATTCATCGATAGCTGGTTCGGCGCAAGATGGAATGAAAACAAAAACTCCCAAAGGAAGGGGTAAAATGGGATCTTTAATCGACCTTCGACTATGGCCATCAGGGGAACCGTCACATAATCCGCCGAGTATGTAACCTCTGATCCAACTTCTACATAGTTTACTGAAGCTAGAATCCCGTACCGGCGGGAGAATTCTTCAAATTCAGACAACCCTCCACGAAAATAATTCAGGTAAGGACAGGGCCGATCCCCTCCAGCCGCCCTGATTAAGCCTCCTAGGGCCCTACTTGGCCGACCCCCCAGTGCTACACAGGTGGGTTCATTTGTATCAGAAAAATGTCGAACGATATTGGATCGGTCAGCAGCTCGGGGCTATCTCGAGGTAGAGGCCTACCGTGCAGAAAATACGGCGGGAGATGTTTTTGAACCATCGGTGGGAGATTGCTCTTCCGAGGGCATCCAAAACAGCGAATCCGAATCTACACTCGAAGAAGATGAAAGGATGGTGGCCACCTAATCCATGCCGATTGCGGAAGCACAATTGCTAAAGGGATAGACGGCTCTCCGGAGGGTCTTTTTTCTTGAACGTAAGTCCCGGGCATCCAACCCCAATGGCCTATATATAGGCTCCAACCAGGTACATAACACAGTTGTCAAACATTAAATATTTGCACAAGTACCGAAGAGGTACCGTCTGACTAGCAAACCAAACGCCACCACGTGGCAGATCGCTGACATCCTAGCCATTATTTATCTGATGCTGTCAGATGTCAGCATCTACTGTGTCCAGACCACCCCTCCGTAGCAAAGTGTCCGGCCCTATATGATCAATCCTTCCCAGCTAAGCTGGAAAGGATTGAGGGGCTATTGTGGTAGCCAGACCTTAGCTCTAAGGGGTTGGATTTGGCACAGGCCCGGACCCCCACTCCGGACCTCTCATATCTATTGGTATCGCTGTTCTCATGGCCCTTCGCTAGGCCTCAATACCATCCGACAACCCCTCTTGGCAAAACGCCCGGGCAATATGGGTTGGCCAAATGAAAGTTGACTCCTCCGGCTGCTACACCGATCGGTAGAGCGTCGTTCACCAGTCTTGTGACGAAACATCGCTCCCGGTCGACCGACCCATAGCGGAAGGGCATCCATTCGGCCTAACATCCGGCAATGAGCACCACGCCCGCCTTCTTTTTCCTCCATCCGTACGGTTAACCCGCCCCACCAACTACACTGGCCCACACTAGCCTGTCACGTGCACCACTCGGACCTAACACCGCACAGGGGGCCCATAACGTACGACCCACGCACCTGTTCAAACCCTAAAAAGTATCAATCCGTATAAATACCCCTGAGGGTACTGTTCATGGGGATCTGCTCCCTGACTGCCCAACATTCGACCTCACTTGCTTTCTATTTCCCTTCTCAAAATAGAGACTAACTTAAGCTTCGGAGGCCCTGTTGGCCACAACTAACCGGTGGGCACTAACCCTTGTTTTGTAGGAGCCCAGCAGGTGGATCCCATTTTTCCTGTGCAGGGACCCACGCAAGCCGTTGGCCTCGACAACGACACTTCGAGTCTGGACTGCGCCCGTCCGCTCATACCCAAAGTCCCAGCCGTTAGGTAAGCTACCATTGAAAAACCTGCCGCCACAATTGGCGTTCACGGTGGGATCTTCTCCTCTAAATTTTTGGTGGTATTCCTAGCTTCTGTTAGCTTCCCTGACCCATGAGGACCAAAAACCCAAACCTGACAGTCAACACTGACCTCTCCGCGTTCCCTCCACCTCCTCCTCCGAAAGCTGTCCCTCACCAGTCTATAGGAATTCTTGATCCTGCTACTGGTTTCACCTTAGCCGGACCCAGCTCTGATGTGACTGTCGTCATGGATCGAATGATGAGGGACAAGAATGCTGAGATTTCCCTTTTAAAGGAGTAGGTTGCTAGACTTACATAGCCGGCTCCACGAGCGACATCCGCAACGTCGAAGTCCAGGGAAAGAAGCCGCCACAGACCAGGGAAAGAGAAGGTTGGGGCTGACCCCCCTCGTTAGTCGGAAAGGGAGCATCTAAGAGATTTTGAGCTGCTGGGGACTGGAGAAACCACTCCAAGTGCCCGGACACTGGCAGCATCTGACGAAACACTATACGTATACGAGCACGGAATCTTTGTCCCTGTCAGGCTAAAGAAACATGACCGGTCCCCTCAGAGTCTGGAGAGAGATCATCGACGAAGGCACAGACGGCACGCTTCCTCCTCACCTCGCAGAGATGATCGAGCAGAACACGGTTAGCATAGAAGAAGACGGACACCAAAAATTGCTCCAACCAACACCCACCCGCCGGCCTCGACAATGACACTTCGAGTCCGTACTGCGCCCGACTGCTCATACCCGAAGTCCCAGTCGTTAGGTAAGTTACCCTTGAAAAACCTGCCGCCACAGTATTCTATCCAAGTGCAAGAAAGAAAAGAGTGTCGTAGAGGCTCCAGGGATGCGGGTTACTTCAACCTCACATAGAGTGCATGACACACTATAGATGTGGCAGGTACCTTATTGTACTTTCTTGATTTTTATTGCATATGGATCTATAGGTGATAAATAGATCTTGAGTATATTAAATCGTATGAAATCATGCAATGCAATGTAATTGAAAACACTTTCTTATTGAAGAGCTTAACACATAAATTTTGTATCAAGGATCCTTATATGTAGAGGTGAAACAAGAAAATTTTTATGTAAGAAACTAACGGAATGGAGCCTTGATAGAACGAATTCTTGTGTGGCTTATCATATTGTGAGCATTGTGATGATGATTGATTTGAGCACTTTTATAGAAGTAACGATGTATGAACCAAAATGAAACCCTTGTGAAGAATATGATCTAATGGCAAGTAGAAGTTGTATGGTGAGTGAAATACAAAGTATGCATGTTTACAAATTTTGGCATAGTGTGTATGCTTAGAAAATTATACTATTATTATAAATTTTGTACCGATGAATGCGAGTTGGTGAAGTGTGAACGGTGATTTGGTGATACATCCTAGGCATCAAAGTAATGCCAAGATACATGTTGGATACACATATGTGTTGTGTAGATGGAATCAATGTTGATCTCCATTGTTATAAGTTGTTGAAAGATTAAAAATGTGTCAATTCGGTTACGTATTGTAATTTGCTTAAGAGCATGGTGTTGTATATGAAGGTTGTGATTAGCATCGCGATAAGAAGTGATTTTGACATGGTTTATTCCCATGTTAGATTACATTGATGGATAGTTAGACTTATTGTTAGTCTTATGTATATATATTGCATGTATTGTAAGGAGATGTGAGGTTGTATCCTCTAGTTGGTTGCGTGCTTTTGATGACGATGTTTCGGGATAATTATGTATGACCGAAACAATTACCACGAAATCTAGTTTGAAGGACGCCTAGCTAACGTCCCTTCAAATTAGAAGTCTTGGGAAATTGAATTGGACTACATGATTTTCTTTGGAATGTTGGAATCGAGAGTTGGAGTAGTGTGTTAGAAATACATAATAGTGTTATACTTATGAGTATTTGGCTATTGGATTGTGCATTGTTAGAAGATGTGTCACGTATATCAATTTTGAGGATGAAATTTTCTAAGTGGGAGAGAGTTGTAATACCCGTTTTTATTTTAATTAATTTAATTAGATTTATTATTATTATTGAAAGAAATAAGAAGAGGAAATAATGGTGTAGAGGAGTATTAAGTATTTAATAAAGATTTTTATATTATAAATATATGTTACTTATGAATAAATATATATTTTGATGTAGAGGTGGCATACAAGGGTGATTAAGACTAAGAGGGAAGGGCAATATAGTCATGAGCATATTAAAACCTGATTCGGGTTGATTATAGGGTGGCTATACTCTCATTAGGGTTAAACTTGTATTGAGTGGTGGCTAGAGAGAGATTAGAGAATGAGGATAAAAAGATTAGCAAATCAAGGCCAAAATCAAAGATTTTTGGAGAGGAATCCTTCTTCAAAGTTGTTCCTAACATCCTTGAGATAAATCTTACCGATTGGGGTTTTAATTTCGTGCTTAATTAAGCTCAGATTAGGGATTTTCACTAATCACGATTAGTCTCTGAAATTTTTAGATTTACTTTGAAAATCATGGATTTAGGTGAGTTAGAGTTGGTTTTTGAAGTCCAATTTTGAGTATGATTTGAGGATAGATGTATACTACATCATAGAGTACCTATTTTTGCAGTTTGGTGGGTATTAAATCGACTTTAGATGAGTTTTTATGAAGAAACCCGAAGTAAGATTAGTAGTTTCTTAATTCTACTGTTCTGCGTACTGACCGGTATGCACACCGGTATATCGGGCGGTATACCGGATGCCATACCGGCCTTAACAAATGTTGACAGTAAGCCTTTGGGTTTTTATAAAAGTCAAAAAATGAACTAACTGGCATGCCGACCGGCATGCCGGGCGATACATCGGACTCATACTGGTCCCGTACCGGTCAGTTAAAAATAAAGGGTTTGGTTGAGGATTGCTTTTGGGTCTTGAGGTATTCACCCTTGGATTTGTTTAGGCTATGTTTGGAGGATGTTAGTGAACCATTGGAAGTGTTTTGGGTTTTTTTGAAGTGAGGCATTGATGCCTTATTCTTTTGGAGGTTAAGACTTGTCTTTGAGGATTCTAAGTGTTGGGTTAGACCTTAGGGACCTTGAGGTGTCTAGGTCCATACTAATGTTTAATTTCTTTTATAGATGATTCTAGTATAATATGTGGATTCTAATCTACTTGTGTTCGTGTCAGGTGATCGTCTTCTCTTCCAAGGCTTGTGGAGGAGGTTGTTTGGCTCTTCGCTGGTAACTGGCGAGTTTGTGTTAGATATGAAATTTATTTACTCATATGCGAATAATTTACATGTTTAAATGAGACTACTTGAATCAAATGGTTTATTCCGATTAAATTATAATTGGGTGTGTGTGTTCACCCTAGAATTATAAGTGGAGTAAATCAATTATATTATTGTGTGTGTGTGTGTGTGTTCACTCTAGAGTTATAAAGTACATCTATTCCTTATATGAATATAAGAAGTTGGAAATGTAAATGAACTTATATGACTTCACGTGTGTTATACATTAGTCGGTGTAGAGTTGAAGTATATGGTGGATAGATGATTATCGTTAGTAATAATCATGGTTTTATGCACATAAAAATAGCAGCACTACTAGAAGTACATATATTGGAAAAGAATTGAATAATTCATTGAATATGGCACTTGAGGTAAAATATTCTATGTGAATTCTTAGACGTTAATGACTAGTTGTAGAGTGCTTTTCACACCCTTCGTATGTTGACTGTTGCTTGGACACACTTACTTGGTAGACGTTGAGTAGGATGGACAGTCTCTTGGAGTTGTCCCTCTCCTTGGGCATAGACTTGTAATAATAAGAAAAGTATAATTATTTTAGTTATCATTGACTCGAGAAGTGGAATCATATAAATGAAATAATGATGAAAGAATGCAAGATTTGGAAGAAGTATAAATGCAAATAAAGATGAATTTAATGCTTATGTTAGCTTACTTATGCTTTCAATTCAAGTTATTCAATTATGTTCATTCATCTCTTGTTAGTCATATATTTCGATATTATATCTAACAAACTCTAGATTTTCTTGCTTGTGTCTTTCTTTTCTTTCTTTTCTTTTGGCTTGGAAATTCAAGAATTGGAGGCTTGAGGATTTGGTCCACTACAGGCAGGCTTGGAGCAGTGTTAGTATTTTCAGAGGATTTGGCAGTTTTTAGCAGGTGGTTGTGCTGGCTAATTTTTATAGTCTTTGTTTTAGTTAGTTGAGTAGTTTTGTTAGATTATTTCAGTTGTAGTAGTTGCTTTACTTTTCAGGCGGTGTTGCCTTGTTTTTAGTTGATGCTAGTAGATGTTACAATTATTCTATTTTTTTGGAATTGTGAGATTTAGTCTTCCGTTGTACTAGAAGTTTTATGTTGATGTATTTTGGGGTGATGTTTTACCTTGAAGTTGTAAGGCATTTTATTTATTATTATCTTGTGGTGAAGGTATCTTTGGAGGTTTTTGATTATCAGGACTTGGGTTTTATCTGGAGGTATTTCTTCGTAACGTATTCTTCCAATAATTATTTAAAATTAAATGATTATTTGGGACGGGTCGTTATATGAATAATCCAAATTATTCATAAAATTTAAAATAATGTTTTAAGTTCCCCGATAAAAAATCAATGCAATCGGATAGCTATAAGTCTTCATCCGGTTAATTTGGAAATTAGGCCTCAAACTTTTCAATAAAAAACTAATATTTGGATGATAAACCTATAGCTATCCGATTGCGCTAATTTTTTACATAGATATTTAAAATATTGATTTAAATTTATGAACGTTTCGGATTATTCATGTGAAATTCCGAGATAGGCCCGTATAAAATAGTCGGACGGATAGAACATAGTTGGAATATTGATATATAATTTGGAGGTTTATAAGGGGTATGATGGTTGGAGATGTAGTGGTTTATTTGAGATATTTGACCAAGTATTGACCAAATTTGGGGGTTTAAAAGGGTCTTATTTGGGTTTATGGTTGGAGATGCTCTTAGGGTTTCCTCTGGTGGTAAGCCTAGGTCATATTGTTAGTAAAATGTTTAAACGTAATAATATATGGGTTTGGGTTAATGGGCTAGTGTTATAGGTTGGTTATATGGGCTAGGTGTTAAATAATATAGAATGGGTTGGTTATGCGTGGGATTTGTTCAATTACATGGACTACATATTTGGATCGAGACAGATTGGGGAACGGGGCCGATCGGGGATTGGGGAATAGGGAATGGGACAGATTTAAAATAGGGATAGGTATCAATTTATCCCTACCACATCCCCAATTTTTTTAAACAATGGATATCCAAATCTGCCTCATTCCCCAAAAAAATCCCAAAATGTCGATCCATTCGGATCGGGGAACAGATCGGATTCCATCGGATCGAACGAGATGCTCATCACTACAGTGCACTGTAACTTGTATTTTGCACAAGTTACAATACATTCTTTACTTACTATAAATTGTCAATTTGATAATCTCATGATTCCAACTTATTACAAATGCACTTCAAATTGTCACATTGTACTGTGACTTGTCATATTGCACAAGTTACATTTCATTTTGAACAAGTTACATAGACTTACAACACACATACATGTTTACTCAACTTACAAAACACGTTGGTGATAACGCGCAGCTTTCTAATATCTTGGCGATAATGCCCAGCTTTATAACATATTTGGTGATAACGCCCAACTTTATAAATCATATTAGAGCCAATTCAATGAGCTGTTCTCGGTCGTTATCGTACTGCGGTGTCTCCGAGCGAGCCTAAACAGCGTGATCGTGGGGAATCCAGGGGGAAGGTCCTCGTCTTTATTCAGGGACACAGATTGACAAGGAGATGTGGAGATACAATGGATATTGGAGCCAATTCAATGAGCTGTTCTCCATCGCATTCAAAGTATAATACCGGTCATTAAATATCCTACCAAACCTTCTCACAGGGTAGTTGGATATATTCTCATGGGCTGGGCTTGCTGAGTAGGGGACTTCTCATTATACCCGATTGTTATGAATGGGGTTGTGTGGTGGACCATGTAATTATTGTATTTATGTTAACATATGAAATAAATTTCTGCTTTGCAAAAAAAAAATCATATTGGCGATAATGCCCAGCTTTACAAAATAATGGCGATAACGCCCAACTTTACAAAATAATGGTAATAACGCATAGATTTACAAAATAATGGCAATAATGCCCAGCTTTATATCATAGTGGTGATAACGCCCAGTTTTAATACACAATGGCGATAATGCCCAACTTTATAAATCATATTGGCAATGATAGCCCAACACCATACTCACATGAGAGTAATAATATGTATAATGACATAACACTATAAGTTACCACACAATGTTATTTTCAAGTAAATCCAATCATAATAGGGTCTAATAACTCTTCCTAACCACTAATTGACAAGTAATCTCATAAGGGCTCATTACGCTTTCATTGTGCTACTTTGATTGATATTCTGGTTAAGTTATTCCATGTCAAAGATCTATTATATCCATTCCACATTATTCACTAATTTCCACTTATATGAACATGTGCAATTACTTATATAATTCATGCAAATTAGAAATAAACCACACACACACACACCTACTGTACGCATGTGAATAAATGCAACTCCATATCTCAGCAAATTCATCGGAATGTCATCGATGAATGCAATAGCCTCTTCTACAAGCCTTGGAAGAATATACGATCACTTGACATTAATCCCAACCAATCAATCCCAATATAAGACACTATGATTATTTACAAGAATTTTAAACTTTTAAATGAACCTAGACACTCTCAAGGTTCCAAAGAATTAGCCTCAATCACTTATAATCCCAAAGGTCAAGTCTTAACTTTTAAAAGACTAAGACATGCTTGCTCAACCCTCACAAGCCCAAGACACTCTCAAAGGGTCATAACTAACTCCCAAACAATGATTTAAAAGGGCACAAACACTTACGTCAAGCCCCAGACCAACCCCGGATCTTACCTAAACTTTTCCAAAATTTCCCCAGAGGGACCAATCCCGCGGTATTAAGGACCGGTACCCGCCCTCTTGGGTACCATACTTCCTGTCGGGGACCGGTCTCCCGTAGTATAGGGAACCTGTCTCCTGCAGTATGTGGGACCGATCTCTCACTTCTGCACAAACCTTCTGCCTTGCGATGATCGGTCTCCCACGGTATGGGGGACCGGTCTCCCGCGACCAGAGACCGATTATGGGCAATTTTTGACAAACCCCTTCTTCTCCAAACTTCTCCAAACTCAATCTAAACTCTATAACTCGGAAAACCTCACATACCGAAGCCTCCCACACTAACATAGGACATATATACTTCAATCCTAGGGTCTCCAAACATCTACTGAGCCCTCAATCAAGGTTTTCCAACAAGAACACCCCGAAATCCAAAAGTTTATTATATTTTGTCAATCATAAAATTGCCAATTAAACTAGAATACTATTATTATGGATTTTGGACCTAACAATCCTTTGGCATTTTTATGATAAAATATATACAAGAATACTATAGCCCAATAAAAACCCTTTCTCCCATCTTCTATCCTTTTGCTGAGAGAATAATTGAATCCTGCAAAATATAATTCAACATCCAAACATATTAGGTCATAAATAAATAACACTCTCTCCCCGTTTGTCATTAAATAATAAATGAAAGTAAAAAGGTGCAAATAAGCATAATAACAGAAAGAATCTTCCTCAATAAACTTTTACCTCCCTAAATAAAGTAGGACTAAAAATAGAAAGCGATTAATATTAAAATTTATTTAAACATGGTATGCATATAGCTTGGAAACCACACTCTCTCTCTCTCTCTAAAATATGCAATACTAAAATAAGATGCAATAAATATGCAAATGAAATCTTCTCCATATATAGAAATCAATAATGATATATACTCCCCTACAAATGGAATGCATCAATGAGAATGATATGCAATAATAATAGAAGCTAAAAATATGGAAAGATGTCCCCTTGCATGATATCTCCCCCTAAATATATGAATGAATATAAATATAGAAATAAATAAGAATTTACAAATTCATTTAAGAGACATTAAATTAAACCCGTATAAATCACTAATAAAATTTAAAATATTGATATGATATGTATGCTCACACTTTAATCATATTTTATTATCCTAAAAGCATAAATAAAAACATAAATGCTCGTAAAAGAGACAAAATGTGTGTGTGTGTGTGTGTATGCAAACATTAAAAATGAAGCTCAAGGGTCTAATCCATAACTTATGAGAACACGTATCTCCCACTTAATACATTCACCAGCATGAATTACCTTAGGTGATCGACATCACCATGAGCAGGACTTGCTTTATTCACAAACCTTCAATTTAATATATTCCATCATTTGCTTTAAATTCATCAATTAACCCTTATTCCACTTTCCCAATCCATTTATGAAAGAATTTCCTTTTTAATTTTAAACCGGATAAAAACCCAACTTGATTGTTTCAATAAGTTCCAAAATACTTCAATTTCATGATTGCATATTCGATTTGACTTTAATTACTCAATGGAGTCAAAAGCTCAAATGTCACCTTAAACCAAAACTCTAGGTTTCCCCAAATTATGATTTTCATTAAATTGGCCCATCCTCATGCAATTGAGCATACTAACATCATCTACGAGTGATTTTAGATCCGTTGGATCCAACGAAACAAGACCTGAAAGACAAACACATCCCAAAATCAAAATATGTACACAAGACCCATATACAACTGAAACTAATGCTACAAGTACGATACATGTGCTTCTAACACTTACATATGTAGGATAGGTGTGGTAGCCAGACATTGGCCTCGGGGGACGGATCCATCGCATGAAATCATATACAGTGCCAGACCTTTAGTGTCCCACGATGTCTCGGATCATCGTCCTTACGGATGTAGTACAAGTGTCTGTAAAATAATTAAATAAATAAGTTTAAAATATAAAATATCTATTTTGGGAAAAAATAATTAGTTTTGAGTTAATTAAATTGAGTTGGAATATAATACTAGTAGTGCATTTGGATGTAAAAGCCCAGTTGAAGTTTATGGTACATGAGATTTTAACCAAATGATTGTAGCCTACAAAATTAGATCTTGTTGTATAGGATTATTTTTCCTTAAGTGGTGCAATTTAGAGTGTAGCAAAGTGTAAAAATCTGTCCCTAATGTATATTGCTCCCGTAAGTCTTTTTGAAAGCAAAAAAACTAAGGAAAGGGAAGAGAGGAACTTGGAAGAAATCAAGAGGGAAAACATTCTAAAGTCTTGTGGGATTACTTTATGTTGCTATAAGGTATGGATGACTAATCTAACTGTTGAATTTTGTAGATTTTATAAGAAATTGGAAGTGTTCTTGAGGTATTTTTAGATTTTGTAAAATTGTTTGAAAAATCTTTGATACTCATGAAAAATTAGTGTTAGATGTTAGTACTTGTTGGGATTAAGTTCAATTATGAAGTTGCAGAAAGTTGTGCTAGTTAATTTTGAGAAAATCCATGATTTTATGAAGATTTCTGATAAAAAATAAGATTTTTCGTAGAAAGATTGAACAGTTCTTCATAGTACCTGCTCACTGTTCTTCACCGGTAGGAGACCAATATGCCGACCGGCATGTCGGGCGGTATACCGGCCTTTAAAAAATTGGTTAAGTGTTTGGCCCAGTCATTTTTCTCGAGAGCAATATTAATCGGCATGCCGGGGCGGTATACCGGTTGCGTACCGGTTGCGTACTGGTCAGTACAAAATCTGAGTAGTTAGTTTTTTTTTTAATTTGAGGGAAATGGAAATTTGATTTATTTGTGAACTTTGCTTTAGGAGGAACGTCAAAGTATCTGTATCCGACACAATCAAATTCTAAGAAGCCTTTGTAAGAGTAATCGGTGAGTGTGGTAGCTATATTAAGTGTTGTAAGTTTTCTTTTTTATTTAAGTATTTTGATGGAATTGAGATATGTATTATCACACAAAAGCCTTGGTTGCATGCTAGGACAATATGTGGAACTATTCTGAAATTGTTTTTGAATATGTTGAAAGAATGTGATTCAAATGAGGAAAGTGGGAAAACATCGAGGAAAGTGGGAAAATATTGAGGAAATATGTGGGTAATCACCGAGGCAAGTGGGAAAACACCGAGGAAAGCTAAATAATGTGTTTTCTGCTTCTGTTGACTATTTAGAATCTGCTATCTATTTCTACTTCTGATTATCTGTTAATGTATCATATGTTTCTGTTCAGTACTTTTATTTATTTCAAAACTTTCTATAGCTTACATGACTCCTGGATTTTCTTTGTATGGGCAAATTGAGTAATCCAGATTCAGGATAGCTTGGAGTGGTCCACTACAGTCTTGGAGGTTGGAATTGGAGGAGTCGGTAGTAGAAGTCTGATAGTGTTGTACTTTCCTTAACTTTTGGGTTGCCACTTTTATAGTATGTTGTCTGTATATGTCAGTTGACTATACTTTTGGGTTTCACATTGGAGTTTGGCTTTGTGGTTGTTGTTTGTAGATTATCACATCTAGTGGAGTTGTTTTTGTACTTATGTAATAGAATGTTTCAGTTGTATGTTTGACTTGTGTAGTCAATGCTAAAATTTTCTGTATTTTTATATAATCATGTCCATTAAACATAAATTGTTATAAGTGGAACGTGGTATGACAGTGGACCTTCGACAAAGTCCCATATCCGGGGGATTGGACCAGTGGTCTGGTGATCCCTTTCGGCAAAAACATAGCAACGTCCCCGAGGGAGCAATCGAGAGCTCAGACCTCACAACGCATCATAAACATCTGGGACAGAGCGGGGCTTGTCGGATAAGTGATCCCCAAACCTCCAACTACCATACCGATTAGTAGAGCATTGTGCATGATCTTTGTGGCAAGGACATGGCTCCCAGTCGGTCAGCTATTTAGTAGAGGGTCCACCCTTCGGCAGTGACCCAAGATAGAGCACCTCGTACACCTGTTCGCAAATCCCACATCCGTACGACCGATCCGGTCCATCGACTACACTATCCCATTTGGCCCAACACGTGCAACATTCGGGGCCAATGTTGTACGGGAGAGCCCACGATGCGCGGTTCATGCGCCAATCTTAGGGCCCAAGTTAGTCTTCTCCGATAAATACCTCTCTAAGGTACTATTTACGGGGGAGGGCCTCTCTCTCTTTTCTAATCCCAGCTCTCTAGCCCACTCTAACTATCTCTTGTCTTCTTCTTCAAAACAAAACAAAACTAACTTAAGCTTCAGAATCCCCACCAGTCACTACCAATTGGTGGGCACTATCTTTTGTTTTGCAGGAGCCAAGCAAATGGATCCTTTTCTTATCTCTGCAGGGAACCCACTTGAGCCTCTGGGACCACTTAGCCTGTCCCGCTGCCGACAGGCCATCATTCGAAGGATCAACCGTCAGAAAGATCAAAGGGAGAAGTAGCCACCACAATTGGCGACTCTACTGGGGAAGACAGTTATCTCCAGATTTTTGGTGGTAATTCCAGCATATCTCAGTTCTCTTGATACATGGGAACCGAATTCCCACCCTCGGCAACAAACACCGAGTTCTCTGGTTTTCCTCCCCCATTGCCATTAGTGACGATCCCTCACCTATCCGTAGGAATACTTGACCCAACCATTGGCCATAACTTGGCCGAGTCAAGCTCTGATATGACCACTGCCATGGACAAAATGATGAGGGAAAAGAACGCAGAGATAGCCCTCCTTAAAGAGTAGGTTGCCAAGCTCAGTTAGCCGGCCTCACGAGCAGCCTTCCCAATATCAAAATCTAGGGATAGGAGTTAGTACAGACCCCGAAAGAAAAAGATTGGAGCAGACCCGCCGTGGTAGTCAGTAAGAGGGCACAAAGAAGACCCTGAGCTATAAGGGCATGGTGAGAGCACCCCAAGCGTCCGGTTCGACCAGAGTAGTGCAACCAAGCCTGTCACGCCCCATCCCCGACGACCGTAAAGCCAGCCATCCGGGGACGGACACGTGGCATGCAACAACTAAAACTCACTAATTAGCTTTAATAAAAAAAAACTAAACTCACCACCACAACTGGAAACAACTAACTAACCAGCTAACAGAAGTACTAAATTAAAACAAAATAGGCTACAACAACTGAACAAAGGCTACATATAACAGCCCAAAATTTCACCACTGAAACAGAATATAAACAACTCTAATAACAGGGCTAAACAATGTCCAACAAATTTTCCAACTG
>NMUG010000181.1:0-26080 GCA_002855965.1 Monotropa hypopitys
CCGGACCAATTAGTTAGGAGATGCATGTCCCATGAAGAGATTCCTAACATTTTATCATTTTGCCATGATGGAGCATGTGGAGGCCACTTTTCGGCAAGGAAAACTGCTGCAAAAATTTTGCAAAGCAGATTTTATTGGCCTACACTTTTCAAGGACTCATTCCAAGTATGCAAGCATTATGAGAATTGCCAAAGGTTGGGGGGA
Source organism: Monotropa hypopitys (assembly GCA_002855965.1). Classification (NCBI taxonomy): domain Eukaryota; kingdom Viridiplantae; phylum Streptophyta; class Magnoliopsida; order Ericales; family Ericaceae; genus Monotropa; species Monotropa hypopitys. Next base: position 205 of record NMUG010000181.1, read on the forward strand.
GTGATCTGTAGGAATATGATGACATCCTTGTGATAGAGATCTTTGATTGTTGGAGTATGGACTTTATAGGCCCCTTTCCCCCATCTTTTGGCTATCTCTACATTCTTCTTGCCATAGACTATGTTTCTAAGTGGGTGGAGGCCATTCCCACGTGTACAAATGATCATAGAGTGGTGCTCAAGTTTTTGAGGGAGCACATTCTATCTCGTTTTGGGATGCCTCGCGCCATCATAAGTGATCAAGGCACACATTTCTGTAATCGATCAGTGGGCATCCTTATGGCTAAGTACAGAATCATGCACAAAATATCCATGGCTTGCCATCCACAAACAAATGGGCAAGTCGAGCTAGCCAACAGGGAGATAAACACATTTTGGAGAAAATGGTGAACCCCAACCGCAAGGATTGGTCTAACCGTTTATCTGATGTACTTTAGGAATACCGGACAACTTACAAAACTGTCCTTGGTATGTCTCCCTATAGGTTGGTTTTCGGTAAAGAATGCCACTTATCCGTGGAGATGGAGCACCGTGCATATTGGGCTCTAAAGAATTTGAACTTCAATTTACCCGCCTCCGGATCGAATAGGAAATTGGATTTGAATGAGCTTGAGGAAATAAGAAAGGATGCTTATGAGAATTCTGAAATTTACAAAGGAAAGATCAAAAAGTTGCATGACAAAATGATTTTGAGAAAAACTTTTGTGGTTGGTCAGAAGGTTTTATTATACAATGATAGACTGAATCTTTTCCAAATAAGTTGAGGTACAGATGGTCCGGACCGTTCATTGTTCACAAGGTCTTTGGGCATGGAGCAGTGGAGATTGAGGACCCTTCCAATGGCTACCTTTCGAAGGTCAATGGTCAGTGCTTAAAGCCATTTCTGGAAGGATTCTCCCAAGAGGAGCTTGTTGAGGAGCTTCCGGATCCTATTTATGAGGAACCTTCAGCTGGGTAAGTCAAGAGGGAAAGAATAAGGTACTGCTGTAAATATTTTTGTTTTTCATTTGTTTTGTTGCTTGCTTGTTAGTTGTAGTTATGATTTTTCTTTTGCAATCTCTTTTTAGTTTTCATGCTACCTTGTATTATTCATTCTCAGCTTTTGTGAGGATTATCTTCTTTGCTTTAAGCATTGAGGACAATGCTCATGATAAGTTAGGGGGTGAGGCATACTTTGTAGCCATTTTTGTTGATTCATGTTGTCTCATGTGAAAATGCTGAAAAATTGGAAAATAAAAAAACTTTTGGAAAAAATGGGTGCCTTTGCTAGGCAACCCTTGAGTCGAACAGTCTTACATACCCGCCTACCTCATTTTCTTTGGGGTAGGGATAAAAGTATGGCAAAAAGGGTCTCAAAATATAGTTCTTGGTTTCTTTGAGTCGAGCATGGATAGTTCCAAAGTGTTGACAAAGCTGTTTTGAAGCGTTAAATATTCTTAGAACTAAGGGATGGTCATTAGAGTGAAAATAGGAAGCTACACCTTCAGTGTGGAATCGACCGGGTGTGTGTGCTCCCTTGACTGTGTGGTATAAGGATGATCCTAGAACATTAGGTTGAGAATAGTATCCGGACGGCACCTCTCAAACTTAAATTTTAGCGGTCACTTGATTATTGCATTGGGTGTGTATGTGGGGATGTGTGCGTGCCCGTGGGTAGGGTGACGAAATTGCAAAACCGTGTGTGTACGAGTTTGTAAAATAATAGTAGAGTGTTGACGATGGTAAAACCAATTCGTTCCTCATTATGAAGCTTGTTGGTCTCTAGTTCTTAAGGAGATTAATCCCTTATGGGATCCTTCGTCCCTTGTGTCTTTGGCGAAATCAATTGTTGTGTCGACGTGTCCCTTTTATGTCGGCATGTCACTTTCGTGTCGGCATGTCCACACCTTATCGGGAGTTGTCGCTTTTATTCTTTTGTGTGGCACGTGGGGTTTTCCTCAAGTTTAGAGTTCCTTGGTGGTGATCTTTGCACCTCTACCCTTAGTTAATTTCGGGGACGAAATTCTTTTAAGGTGGTTGAGGTGTCACGACTCATATTTTCTAAATTATATTTTTGAAATTTAATTCACCATTTATATCGATCTATGAATTTTAGTACGACTTCTTTGGATTATATTGATGATATTGATGATTAGAATTAGGCGTTGGACTCCTTCTCGGTTCATCCATATGGTTTGTATTTGATTCGGAGTGTTTCGAGGAAGTTCCAGGAGAGTTTGGCATGAACATATCATCACAGGAGGAGTTTGCATCTGTACAAATTGAGTTTGCATCTGTACAAATTGAGTTTGCACCGGTGCATGGGTTTTTAGGAGTTTGCATCGGTGCAAGGAAGGCTTGCATCGGTGCACAAACCCACTGCTTTGTTTGGACTTAGTTTGCATCAGTGCAGAAGAGGTTTGCACCGGTGTAGGGGACTTTGCATCGGTGCAGAGGAAGCTTGCACCGATGCAAAAGTCTTTTGTTGGAAATTTGAGCAAGTTTGCACCGGTGTAGAGAGGAGTTGCACTGGTGCACGGAGCCTAGAATTGGCTCATTACGGGTAGTTGAGTCATTTTATCCTAGGGGGTATATATATGAGTATGCCCACGAGTTTGGGTCATCTCCTCCATCATTTTGACCTAGCCACTCTCTCTACCTCCATTGAAGCCTCTCTCTCACTTCTCTCTAAAAGTTCTCCTCCTTCCCAAGCTCCAATGGAGTTGGTTCTTTGGAGAACCTTGACCACCTTGCCGAGATCTCTACGTTGACGTGCATAGTTTGTGCCGCTCTCAAGACACCCTTATCTAGGATTCTCTCCACCTTCTAGGCTTGAGGTAAATATGTCTCTATCTTGTGTTTGTGTGGTTGTGTTAGGCCACCTAAATGATTTACAAGATTAAAATCGAATGTTTTCTCTAAAACCCTTATTTTGAAAATCATGAATCGATCTTGTTAATAAATCGAAATTGATAGCATCCTTGCATGGGTATTGAGTGTTCTTGGTAGATGTGAGGATGTGAGAATGTCAATTTTGGACCTAGGACTTGTAATTGGACTTTATTGGAATTGGGTGAAATTTGGGGGTTTGTCCTAGGAGTCTAATTGAAGGAATTGAGTGGTGATCTTGTGCCCACTAGGTGTTTGATTTAATACCCAAGGGGCTTAGCAGTCAAATTCATGGTTCCATAAGGTTGTTAGATCTTGTATAGGCCCTTGTGAGTGGCCTTGAATGTATAGGTGGTAAGTTGGGTGATTGATTAGGTATCCTTGGTGACTAGGAACCTTATGTGCCCTTGTGCACACTAGGTGTTTGATGATATGCCGTAGTAAAGAAGATTGTGTGTTGAAATGTGAATTCGTCATACTTAGTTTGGGAATTAGTCCCTACGATAGAGGTGATCGTAGATCGGGTTGGTCGGATGGCTAGATAAATATATTGTGTATTGATGTGTGAATTCGTCACACTTAGGTGGGGATTCGCCCTTTGAAGTGAACTTGTCACTAGTGTTGGGAAACTCGTTCCCTTGGATTGAATTCTTCAATCTAGTCAATTCACCTATGTTAAACAAACAACCAAAATTACGTGATTGTGGACGTGGTGAGATTGTGGCCAAAAGATGTGGTCTTCGTATTATTACTAGCTTCGTGCCTTCTCGTGGCAATTCGGGTGTGAGGCTGATTCTTGTACTCGCCAAGACAACCTAGGTTGGTCCTTGTACTCGCCGAGGCAACCTAATTCGATTCGTGATTCCTTTGTGAGTTATTCGATCATTGAACTCGCCGAGGTAACTATAAATTGATCCCTGGCTTAATGGTTTCTAATTAGTTTTCGAAATATAGTCCATGTTTGGGGTAGGCCGATCCTTACTCGTGGGACAGTTCGATACTCATGTGACTCGTTTTCAACTTATGTTAAGCCGAGAGTCGAACAAACTAACCAAGCAAGACAAATCAATTCACCAATGTGTTTTATATATATACGTACATAGAGGATAGGAAAGAATGGATGATGCTCAATGTGGTTTGGTGAATTGTGTAGGTATGAGCTAAGTCGTAGAATTAGTTAGTGGACCCATTATAGAGCTTGGCTTGAGTGCTCTAGTTGATAGCGGCATTGCAAGGTATGAGTTATTCTCTTGGGCGTGTCTTTCCCAGAGAGTTGTTGTAGTGGTGCCACATTATCATGGCATGGTCAAGGTTGAGATCCTTAGTCTTTACGGCCTTTGTTCTAATGTATGTTATCGAGTTACGTGGTTAAGGGGTATACGGCGAAGGGACATTATTGGCATGTGCTATCATTAGTCTTGGGCAAGATAGAAAGGTTTGGGTCTCTCTTGGTGTGCTTGTGTAGACAAGAGACTTGGGTAAGATTATGTGTCTTAGTTGGAAAGTTGCCTTGATTGTGGTGTTTAAGGATGTGTGAGTGATGGCATGCTTGGGATTACATTGTAAGGATTCACACCACTTGCATATATCACCATAATTGCATTTGCACTTGATAGACGCATATTTGCTGGGTCTTTATGACTCAATCTTTGTTTTTCAGTTTTATGCAGGTTTGCATGGTTTGGTAGCTTGTGGCTGGGAGTTGGCATAGGCTTGCGCCATCATCCATTTTTAGTGAGCAGCATTTCATTCGTATCTCATTTCATTACCATTGTATAAGGTTCTTTCCTTTACTTATAGTTGGAGTTTCATTTTCATTGAAGAGGTTTGTATATATTTCAATTTCAAAGCAAGTTTCATGTAAAGGAATTGTAAAGATGTTTATGTTTGATTATTCACGGCCCCTTTGTGTAAGAGTTGATCCATGTGGTTTGATAAATTGTCTTTCTTTTATCATTTCAAAAAAAATGGTTTGAAAATTTGGGGCGTGATACCTCGAGCAACTGCTACCTGCAAGAGAACGATTCAGAAGCACAGAGTGGGAAGTTGTGCCTCCGAACCGCCTCCGAAGATCCAGTAAGTAATTGCCTGAGAGAGAAAAATTATAGAGGAAAATAGTAAAGAATGAATGCATACCTTCTTCTATCTCTATTTTTTCTTATATATCTTATAATCTGATTGTCCCAACTCTAGATGCCACCTCCGAGAATTATGGGAGCGTTCCCCTTGTTTCCTTAAGTGTCGCAACCATTAACGGTCATTTCCTCATTCATCCATACATATCCCAATATTCTCGACGAACATCGCGGGGTTTAGTTATGTTTCCTCTATCGGAACCTCTCTCGTATGCCTTCTTCGAAGTGCGTACTAGATTGCAGATCAAACCCTTACCAACCTACTGTCCGGGGTGTCCTATCCTTGCAATTGCCGAGCTTCTCCGTGGAGGCCGTATCTGAGCTGACGACTGAAGGTAGGTCTGAGCTGACCTGTTGAGTTATTCCCATTATCAGCTGCTCCTCTATTCCTGGGCTTCTGAATAGCTCGGGAGGCCAGGAACAAATTTTTTTATTGATGGTTAGCCTCTCTCGTTATGTGTGCACATTAAGTGTTAGAGGCCACGTGTTGTCCATCACACCTCTCGTACATTTCCCAAAGAGTTCCTTTTGATCCTAGCTGTCTGGCCTTTTTAACTTCCCCAAGGAGGGAATCGAACCGTTCAGGCTTCTCCCATTCCTCCTTCCTTATGAATTATTTGCGATAACCTTCAACGTCTATCCCTAAACATTGCCTCCAACTCCTGCGGTTCTTGAGTTTTCATGAGGGGTTCTTAGGTATGTCCTACTATTTACCCCTGCACCTCTCCTTGCTACTCCTGTCATCAGATTTTAGAGTTGCTAATAGCGAGTTCCAGTAGAAGGATTATCCCTCCTCCTACATCAGAAGACGTTGAAACAGACGTGGAGATTGCTCCTCTCATGGGTCGAGAGGCTTCCAGGTTACTAGCTTCAAGGGAAGAGCCTATAGCGGCTCTCCCCATTAAAAAGTCCAGTCCCGAAGATGAATTCGTGGCTTGGAATTATGAGTCCTCCATTTCTATTTCTGATTTGGAGCTAATTAGGGACAAATAAAACATCTCCAAAAACATATTACTTCGAGTCCCTCGCCAAAGCGAGAGTGCTTGTTCCAGTGCCCCCGGAGAGGCTTGCGTATACCTTGGGGCTTTAGAGGGGGGTTGCGGATCCCTATCCCTCTTATAGCTAGGGAAGTCCTTGCACATTTCTGGCTGGCACCAGGGCATTTGACTTCCAACGCTTAGAGAACTCTAGTGGGATGCACTGTATTATGGAGTGCTTCTTCGGGTGACAAATCTTCGTTGTCCCTAAGGGTCTTTCTTTACCTTTTCAACCTGAAAGAGAGCCCCATGACTCGTATCTAAGATGACGTCTGAAGGTAGGTCTGAGCTGACCTGCTGAGCTATTCCTGTTATCAGCTGCTCCCCTATTCCTCGGCTTCTGATCAGCTCAGAAGGCCAGGAACAAATGTTTTTTATTGACGGTTAGCCTCTCTCATGATGTGTGCGCATTAAGTGTTAGAGGCCACGTGTTGTCCATCGCGCCTCTCACACATTTCCCAAAGAGTTCCTTTTGATCCTAGCCATCCGGCCTTTTTAACTTCCTTTTGATCGTACCTTTTCCGTGGAGGTCGTATCTGAGCTGACGTCTGAAGGTAGGTCTGAGCTGACCTGCTGAGCTATTCCCATTATCAGCTGCTCCCCTATTCCTGGGCTTCTGATCAGCTCAGGAGTCCAGGAACAAATGTTTTTTATTGACGGTTAGCCTCTCTCATGATGTGTGCGCATTAAGTGTTAGAGGCCACGTGTTATCCATCGCGCCTCTCGCACATTTCCCAAAGAGTTCCTTTTCATCCTAGCCGTCCAGCCTTTTTAACTTCCCTAAGGAGGGAATCGAACCATTCAGGCTTCTCCCATTCCTCGTTCCTTATGAATTATTTGCGGTAACCTTCAACCTCTATCCCTAAACATTGCCTCCAACTCCTACGGTTCTTGAGTTTTCACGAGGGGTTCTTAGGTACGTCTTACTCTTTACCCCTACACCTCTCCTTGCTACTCCTATCATCAAATTTTAGAGTTGCTAATGGTGAGTTCCAGTATAAGGATTATCCCTCCTCTTACATCAGAAGACGTTGAAACAGACGTGGAGGTTGCTCCTCTCATGGGTCGAGAGGCTTCCAGGTTACTAGTTATAGCGGCTCGCCCCATTAGGAACTCCAGGCCTGAAGATGAATTCGTGGCTTGGAATTATGAGTCCTCCATTTCTCTTTCTGATTTGGAGCTAATTAGGGACAAATACAACATCTCCAAAAACATATTACTTCGAGCCCCTCGCCAAGGTGAGAGTGCTTGTTCCAATGCCCCCGGAGAGGCTTGCGTATACCTTAGGGCTTTATAGGGGGTTGCGGATCCCTATCCCTCCTATAGCTAGGGAAGTCCTTGCACATTTTTGGCTGGCACCAGGGCAGTTGACCCCCAATGCTTGGAGAACTCTAGTGGGATGCGATGTGTTGTGGAGTGCTTCTTCGGGTGACAAATCTTCATTGTACCTAAGGGTCTTTCTTTACCTTTTCAACCTGAAAGAGGGCCCCATGACTCGTGGGTGGTGGCAGTTTTCCAAATGTGATAAGAGAGAAGACTTAGTCAAAGACCTCCCCTCGTCAAACAAATCTTGGAAGGATAAGTTCTTCTTCGTCGGAGGCTCGGATTGGGAGTTTTACTCCTGGGAAGAGAAGAAGAGCTTTTCCATTTGTGGACAATGGGGTTTCCCTTCTATCGAGAGTGAGCTTTTGATCTCTCCTGAGGTATTCCTTTTCTGGGATGTGTTCTTGTTGACTACAAGTCTGACCTCTTTTTCTCTCGTACCACAGGTCAGGAGCGCGTGACCGTGTCATAGAAGAGGAGAGAGGAGGTGACGAGAGCGCGAGGTCATTCGGTTCACAAATTCTTCCTTCTCGTCTCCTCTGAATCTTTAGCTGTCCATCTTTTAGGGCCTGAAGTCGGGAACAAGGCCCTTGCCCTTGAGAGGGGTAATGCTACTCGGAGCTAACATTTGCTCCATTTAGGCAAAGTCCTAACCTGATTGTTTTTGTTTTTTCTTGCAGAAATGACAAAGCAACAGCAACAGGCCGCCCTAAGGATCCCTAGATGTCCTTTAAAGAAAAGGAGGACTGAAGACGAGGAGGCTGATGTAGCTGCTCTTCTGGGTACCACTGCTCCTAAGAAAGGGATTATTATAAGGAAAGAGAGAGCTTCTCCGCCGAGAAAATTCCTCCGTCCGATGTTGTCCTAGAAAAATCCCTGGGAGAGAGGCCCATGGTTGAATTACCTCCTCCTCCAGCTCCTGTTCCTACTGCTCCCCCAACTGGAGCCGGCACTGGAAGGGATACCTCTTTATGCAAACACGATGACGGAATCTTCGGGCTCAATGATCCGGAAGTGATAGTGAAGAGGATGAGGCACTTTGCCTAGCCAGTCGACATTAAGGTCATGTCTGCAACAAACCCCACAGACCTTTACAAGGAGGGTCTATTTGAGTTGGGGAAGGTATGGATCTATCAGGTTTTTTCCTAACTTTATTCGATACACCATTTCTTGTGCCTTTGTAACATACTTCTAATGCACAGGCCATAATCCGAATGGAATTTTTGGGCAAGCAAGTGACCGTGCTTTCCAACGAGAAAACTGCCCTGGCAACTTCCAATAGGGGTATGACCACCGACAACGTCACTCTGAGCAGGGAGCTTGCTCAGATTCAATTCTCCAAAAAGTCATCTGATGTTCTGATAGACGAGCTGACTGTTGCTCAGGATACCATTGTCGCTAATTTTTCCTCTGCTAATCAGCAGTTGGAGAAGGCCAAAGATGAGCTGAAGCTAAACAAAGAGCTTGTCGAGAAGTCCCAGGCCGAAGCCAAAGACTGGGAAAATAAATTTTTGTCTCTCGAAGTTCAACAATCTGAGGTCCTTGAGGTTGCTCGAGGAAACATCATTGAGGAGTACCTGATGTATGAGGCCTTCCAAAAGATCAAGAATGATTTAAAATTAGATATAGCTACGTCAATGGTCAAGTCAGACAACTTTCAGTAGAGGATTCAGCATTACTTTGACGAATGTGATCTACTCTACCTACTCTATCCACAGGCAGTGCTGGTGGTAGTTGTGGATGTTCTATATTATGTCCTTTCTCATTATGCTCCATAATCTAAAATTTATAATTAATCCTATTATATTCAATCGATCTTTATATCCTATCATATCCTAAGACTTCTTGCAGCTCTAAGACATTTTTGTTTTAAATACTTTACATCTCTTTTCATTTTATTTATGAAAATATTATTTTACATTTTGTCTTGTCTAAGAGTATCCACTTCGAATATTCACTGAAGTATTGATAGCAAACCATACTTTGAACAATCCAAGTGCAGACCCTATAGTTTCTGAAAACAAATTATCACATAAATTGCACATATACCCTTACTAGTGCAATTTACAAATATTTACTTCCATAACATTATTCTTATTGCCCGGCTTCCTCGAAACTGTGCTCTGATACCACTAAATCTGTCATGGCGCTGCCCCATTTCCAAAGTCATCGTGATAGATGTCAGGTGATTTTTTTAACCACCTCAGGCATTTTTAACTTAATTACCAATTATTTCTTAAATATAGAAATGCCTAAAACAGCGGAATAGACATATTCTTATTTCTCATTTCTTACAATATCTAAAACTCTTTCTTATATTAATACACACTATTTACAACCCAAAACTACTATTCTTACCTTATTTATATTATTTTACAATACTATCTCAGAGCTGAAAAACTAAATAAAAGCATACTAAATTATCTACTTACATTAACTGCAGGCTTCTGATAACTACTGGTATTGCGGTTCCTCTTCGTTACATGAAAAAAATAATTTTCCATTAGCAATGCTAGTGTGAATGATAATAAATAGACAAAAGGTTTTATGTCATGGAATAGATACACTTCTTATTTAAATCATGTTTTATTCTTATATTCTTTAACTTTGCAAACTGTTGGGGGTAAGCCTTTCAACTGGTAGTTCCAAACGACAGTGGATGGAAATCGGATGAACTACCTGCAAAAGAAGGAAACGTTAGGCTACTGGCAGATGTTGCCGGTGAACCCTCCGATGATTAAGTCAGTAAGTGGCTCTAGAGAGAGAGAAAGCAAATGGGCTTGGTTTTGGCTCTCGGAGAAAATGTACCTCAAGTATTGAATGCTCTCCTCTATATATAGGACCATCGGCGATTGTGCGACACGCACTTCGGTGCGAGTAAGCCCCTACCATGCACCATTGGACAGAGCATTCGTCCTTCTTGCACGCGTGGGAGGTTGGCTGACCGGTCGGCCTCCGACAATGTCGGGTGGCGCCGCTTGACAACATTGAGGACTGGAAAGCTGAAAAAGGTGGTCTGACATATTACGAGAATCCTGGAAAGTTGATTCCTTTGTCAGGCATGTGTCTGCCACGTGCAGAGAATCTAGGATGATATCCCCTAAGGGAATCTTCTCTGCAGTCGAGGCTAATTTCCTGTTTGGCCGAAGAGTCACTCTTCGGTACACTGCACTGCGGTAGAGAGCTGTCCCCGAGCAGTAAATCTTCAATGCCGAAGTGAGTCCCAGGGAACCCCCTCCGTCGACCCTTGCTTGGCTCGGTCTCATAACCTCTACCTGGTGATCTGGTCCTCTTGGAGGATGCTCGTGGCTTCAGACTCTCTCTTGGTTCAGCCCCTAACAATAGCCCCTCAACTCCTCTGGCCAAGGCATTTTGGCCGAAGTGGGGTTGACTTGAAGTCGTAGAGACATGTTGATGCCGAAGGGGCGAGCGCCAAACCACTTGAGTTGCCTAGGAACTTGGGTCTCTGACAACTTTATTAACCGTCATTTTGAATCTAATGACGTGTCGCCTTATGCGTTGATAACACATCTACCATGGAGTCACATCAATAGGTGGAAGTATCGGAGGCCAACACGCGCCCGGAATGACAGGATGGTTGGCCACGTGGCACACTGCCATTGGTCAACCCTATGGCAGATAAGATAGGGTGCGCGCGTATTGACCACTTGGCGACGTCGGTTCACTTTTCCATAAATGCGGCAATTATTATTTTTGCTTTTACCAGCTGACCCGGTCGGCCGGTCATGCATTTTCCCGCCCAGGCCTTTGCTATAAATAGCCTTCCGTTTGAACTTCCCTCTGAGCTCTGACGATTTCCGGCAACCTCAAGCAATTTCCAACAGCTCCCTAGACGACTTCTGGCGAGGCTTTTCTCAAGCTTTCTTTCTTCCATCCTCAGATCCAAGTACATATTCTTATTCTTCATATCGAATACCTTTGTTTTTTCTTGATTTTTCTGTCGATTTAGCGACCTTCCAGATCTCGCTATAGGATTAACCTCTCAAGGCCTCTGTGGATGCCAGAAGGCTCTGGCTCCATGGATTCCGGCAAACTTCTTCCTATCGACGTGGCTCCGTTGTCCAGCATTGGCTGGTGGCTGAATGCCCAACCGTAGAACATTCTAGTGCTTTACTGCTTGGGCTAGTGTCGGACTGACTAACGGTGCCTCCCTACTTGTGTTCCTCTAGATCCAATCATGGCACCGAAGAAACTGTCTGACAAGTTTCACCAACTGCTAACTTCGGAGTCAAACGTCCAGGAGTTCAAGGAGGAGTTTGACATACCGGATGACGTGCACATTTCCCTTGCCCCTGTCAACGATATGGAGTCGGGGTCATCGCACATCCATGTGCCCATTTGCACTGTAGTGGAGGTCGGTGTTTGGTTCCCCTTCCACCCTATGCTAATTCGGTTCTTCATCCAGATGAACCTTACACCGTCTCAAGTGATGGTCAACGTCTTTAGGGTCCCAATGGGGATGGTCCATCTGAATGAAACCTTCAGGGAGAAGGATCAGATCTCCTTCGAAGATATCTTCGGCTGCTACATGTTCGGCTTCAATAGGAGGTCTTGTAAGTACTACTTCAATAGGAGACTGCATTAGGTTGGCCTGATTGCCGACCTACCGAATTCAGACAAGTATGCCGAAGACATCATGATTGCCTCTGGTGTGTTTGATCACTCGGCGGGGCAGTGGAAGGTTCCATTTAAGCATAGTGCCCTAGGTGAGCCTTATTTCTTTCATGTTGGCCAGTTAGTCATGTGAAATTTTTCTAACTTGTTTTTCTTTTGCAGATGCTGGTACCACCTCTTCCTTGAAGATTGGTACCGACGTAAACAAGGTCAAGCGGGTGTCTGAGTTTCCCTTAGCCCGATGTTTGGTGCCTACCTTTCTCGGGTATACTCCTTCGTATACCCATACTCTAGATTCGCGGCAGCCTTTGGCTGAAGCCTCCGAAGAAGCTCAATAAGAAGAAATAGGGGGCCGAAGGAAGGCGATGTACTTTGTTACCGAGATTTTGCCACAGTCCCTGCCCTAGTGGATGTCGAGCCAATTGTGGCTATTACCAAGGAGAGGCCATCTACTCAGTCTAGAGTCACCCCCACGCCGGAAGAGTTGGTCACTGCTCATGTTTAGAAGAGGGCTAGGGTTTCCGAAGAGAGGGCAACCACTTTGGACATTGCTGCTACCGCGACTGCAGGATCCTCATAGGTGGTAGATGTTAAAGGGACGACCATGGTGCCAAAGTGGGTGCCTACCCTTCGGTACGAGGGCTATGAGCCCGTGGAGACCGACACGGTACGGGAGAGCACAACTGTGGCCATGGCGCTGCTCCAAGCCTTCACATTGCCTAAGGATATGAAGGAGCTCCCCTTCGGTGCCCGGACCTGTTCCCATCAGATGATGTACTACGCTGATCGGGTAAGTCCCTTTCTTTGTTGCTCTTTTTACTCTATCTTAGTCTTCGGTCTTGAGCTGCTAGTTTCTAGCATTTGTAGATGATGTCCACCAGAGCAGGAGTGGATCGACGCATCTCTGATCTGCTTATCGCCTCCCGCTCGGCTCGGAAGGACAATGAAGAAAGTCGAAAGAGACTCGAGGAGGCTAAAAGCTTCTCTATCAAATTGGCCGACAAGGCCAAGGCCCTTGAAGCCAGCAATGGCTTCAAGAATGCTGAGCTTGCTGCCAAAGATGCTGAAAATTCCAAGCTAAAGGCTGAGGCCGAGGCAACGAGGGCCGAGCTAGAGGAGGCCAAAATAAAGATGGCTGATCTTGAAGATGAATTTTACAATAAGGGCTTTGATGAGGCTGAGGCTGAGTATCGCATCCAGGTCGGCCGCGTAAAGGATCTATTATTTTAGAAGGGCTGGATCCGCAGCCTGGTTTCGACCGGAGTGAAGGATGACGCTGAGTCAATCGGGGTTATTCCTTCCATGTCTTCCGCCGTCGGTGGGGCTTGGTTGGTTCCGGCAATGGCTCCAGCATCTTCTGGAACCGAGCCTTCTACGACCGATCCTTACATCCTTGGAGCCTGATGGTCTTTTTCTTTGTTTTTTGTTGCTGAATTTCAGGACCGAGTCGACCTGTGGTCGGTCCTATATTTCCTGAAAAACTTCGAATTTTCACTAAGTCTTTATCTTTGGCTTTCTTTGTGTGATTGCTACTTTATTCACGTCTATCCTTCTTCCCTCAACCAAGGAAATGTATTTGCTGAACCAGAACCTTTGTCCTTGGCTTGGTAGGATATATTAAGTGTCATGCGCATAGGCTACTTTGACAATTCCACCGAAGGACCACTTGCACATTTTATAGATAAACAGCAATTGTAAGCTGCTTCGTCAATTCCACCGAAGAGCTGCTTGTACGTTTTGTAGATAAATGGCAACTGTAAGCTTTTTCGGCAATTCCACTAAAGAGCTGCATGCACATTTTGTAGATAAACAGCAACTATAAGTTGCTTCGGCAATTCCACTGAAGAGTTGCATGCATATTTTGTAGATAAACGACAACTGTAAGTTCTTTGGCAATTCAACCGAATAGCTACATGCATGTTTTGCAGATAAACGGCAACTGTAAGTTGCTTCGACAATTCCACCGAAGAACTGTATGCATGTTTTGTAGATGAACGACAACTGTTGGTGCTTCAGCAATACCATCGATCAAAAAAATAGGAAAAATCCTTGTCGTGAATTTTTTTTGTAAAGAATCATTTCATTGATGGGTAAGGGCCCTAGACTAAATTACATCTTTGACTAGTGATAATATCTTCTAAGGTTGGTGGCATTCTATGGCCTCGATATTGGTACGCCATCAAATCCTTCAAGTCGATAAGCCCCGGTTCCTGCTTGGCTGGTCACTCTGTACGGTCCTTCCTAGTTGGGACCGAGCTTGCCATCAAAACTTTGCTTTTTGTTGCTGACCACTTTCCTTGGAACAAGGTCATCTATTTTGAAGGCCCTGGGCTGGACCGTTCGTGAGAAATTACTAGCCACCCCTTGTTGGTAGAATGCTAGTCTGATCCTAGCTGAGTCTCGCTTTTCTTCGTCCAGGTCTAGGTCTTTCTCCATTGTCGCGTTGTTGTTGGCTTCATCGACTACTTCGGTTCTGATGGTTGGAAACCCGGCCTCCAATGGTATGACTACTTCTATGCCAAAGGCTAATGAGAATGGAGTTTGTCTTGCGGAGCGCTGAGGTGTCGTTCGGTAGGCCCACAGAATGCTAGGGAGCTCTTTGGCCCATCTGCCCTTCGCTGCCTGTAGTCTTCTCTTAATTCCACTTGCAATTATTTTATTTGAAGCTTCGAACTGTCCATTGCCTTGAGGGTAATGAGGTGTTGAATTGTAGAACTTGATTCTATACTCGGCACAGAAAGTTGTAAAGAAATCCCCCACAAATTGAGTGCCATTGTCAGAGATGAAGGTGTATAAAATGTGAAGCGAGAGACAATGTTCTTCCACGTGAATCTTTTGACGTCTTTGTCTTCTATAGTGACTATAGGTTCGGCCTCTACCCACTTGGAAGAGTAGTCCGTGGCAGTAATCTAAAATTTGAACCTACCTGGCACTGTAGGAAGCTTGTCGATGATGTCCAAGCCCCATTGAGCAAAAGGCCATGGACTGATTAAGGGAGTGAGCTCTTTGGCAGGATGTCTAATGATCGAAGAGAATCTCTAGAAGGAATCACACTTCTTCACAATCTCATCACCGTCTTCCATCATCTTCGGCCACCAATAGCCCTGAGAGATAGCTCTCTGCACAATTGATCTTCCCCATGTATGGGTGCCACAACTGCCAGCGTTGAGCTCTTGCAATACCCCTCCCACTAATGTTGGGTATACATACAGGAGGTACGGTCCTGAGAATGATCTCTTGTAGAGTTTTGCTTTTGAGCACAGCCAGAATTGGGCCTACTTGTGAACTATTCGGTGGACCTCCCTTTTGTCCTCTGGTAATGAGCCATCCTTGAGGAAGGAAATGATGGGGTCCATCCAACTTGGACCTTGGGTAATGAAATAGATCGCTGCTTGCCTTGGTGCTTCTATGTTTGGCTGATCCAAGCTCCAGATGTTGATCGTCCTTTGGTCCTTAGCTTCTGCTGCCGAGGCTATCCCCGCGAGAGCAGCGGCAAGGGCATTCTACTCCCTGCTGACCTGCTGAATCTAGATTTGCCTGAATAGCCCCAGCCTTTCTCTTGCCTTCTACAAGTAGCTTCCCATTCACTCATCTCAGTACTCGTAGTCACCGTTGATTTGGTTGACTACAAGTTGAGAGTCGCTATAGACCATAAGATTTTGAATTTCCAGCTCTTCAACAGCTTTCAGTCCAGCTAGAAGGGCTTCGTATTCAGCTTCATTGTTGGAAGCACTGAAGTTAAGCTTGAGAGAATGTTCATGAGTGACACCCTCTAGAGAGATGAGGATAACTCCAGCCCCGTTCCCTCAGCAATTTGAAGCACTGTTGATGAACATTCTCCAAGAATCCTGATCCGGAAATTATTGTGGCTGGGCTTGAGCGGCATAATTTTCTTCACTCCGAGGCTACTCAGACCGAGGGAGAATTTGGTAATGAGTCAGCCAGGATCTGGCCCTTGATGGTTGTTCTTGGTTGGAACTTTACATCAAAGCTGGCGAGCTCAACGGACCACTTGGTTATTTGGCCAGAGATGTCGGCATATTTTAGTAGTGACCGAAAGGGGAATTCGGTCAAGACAATGATGGTGTATACCTGGAAATAAGGTGCAAGTTTCCTGGAAGTAATAACCAATACATAGGCAAGTTTTTTCAAAGAAGGTACCTGGTTTCTGCGTTGACAAGAGACTTGCTTGAGAAGTAGACTAGAAGTTTCTCGATCCATTCTTGCCGAACCAAGGCTGAGCTGACAGCATGTGGAGTTATAGTCAGATAGAGGAACAACTCTTCCCCTTGTATTGGTTTGGAAAGAATAGGGACCGATGAGAGATAGGCTTTGAGGTGGTCGAGGGCTTACCTACACTAGTTAGTCCAATAGAAGTGTCGTCGGCTGCTCTTTCTTAGGACTTCATAGAATGGTCGGCATTTATCTAAGGACTGGATGATGAAACGATTCAGATATGTCGCCATTCCTGCAAACTTCTACACTTCCTTCAGAGTCCTGGGATCTTCTATCTTCTAAATGGCTGAGATCTGTGAAGGGTCGGCTTCAATGCCTCAACGTGTGACTAGGTAGCCCAGGAACTTTCTTGAGCTGACACCGAAGGCACATTTAGAAGCATTGAGCTGAAGCTTGTGCTCCTTGAGAATGTTGAATATGCTCTCGAGGTCTGCCAAGTGATGCTCTTCTGTCTTGCTCTTGACCACTATATCATCGATGTAGGCCTCCATGGTATCGCCGAGATGAGAGTTGAACATTTTTGTGATCATTCTCTGATACGTTGCTCTGGCGTTCTTGAGACCGAAGGGCATGGCCTTGTAGCAGAAGAGGCCCCGGGGGGTGGTAAATGATGTCTTCTTTTAGTCAGGGCCGAACATTGCAATCTGATGATACCCTCGGTAGGCATCCATAAAGTTCATGCAGGGGTGTCCGACCGTTGAGTCGACCAGTTGATCTATCCTTTGGACTAGGAAGCTGTCTTTGGGGCAAACTTCATTGAGGTTGGTGTAATCTACACAAACCCTCCACTTGCCAGTCTTCTTTTTGACCACCAATGTGTTAGCTAACCAGGCGGGGTAGTAAACTTCTCGGATCGCCTGGGCTTCGGCCAACCAATCAACCTCTTCTATGACGGCATCGGCATGAGTAGCTGCCGACCATCTGGATTTTTGAACGACGGGCTGACACTCAGGCCGGACATTGAGGCGATGACTGATAAAGTTAGGGTCAATGCCCAACATTGTATACGGTGTCTAGGCGAACACTTCCACGTTGCTCTTCAGGAGGTTGATCAAGTCCTTCTTTTCTGCGTCGTCCAGCTGAGATCTGATAAGAAAGAAACGCTCCGGATCATCAGTACTCGGATGTACGATGACAAGGTCCTCAATTGATTTTACTGAGGCACTTGTACTGACATCCTATAGTATTGGCTGGTCCGAAACCTCCACCCAGTGAACTTGCTCGGGGGTGACCTTTCCTTTGACAGCAGCGATATAGCACTACTTCGCAGACATTTGGTCTCCCCGAAGCTCTACAACTCCTCGGCTGCCAATGAACTTGATGATCTAGTGGTATGTGGAGGCCACTTCCTTGATACTGTGGACCCAAGTTCGGCCCAGAATGGCGTTGTAAGGCGAAGGGACATCAACCACCACAAATTCCACATCACTAGTGACCGAACCGATGGTCACAGGGATAATGATCTTTCCAAGCAGCCAGACTGAAGCCAAATTGAATCCCACCAATGGCACATCGGTCGATTGTAGGTCTTTGGCTTTGTACTCCATCTTCTTGAACAGGGAGTAATACATCACATCAGCCGAGCTACCGAGGTCAGTGAGGACCCTTCGGACGTTGCACTCGGCAATTTATAGGGTAACAACCAGAGCATCGTTATGAGGGTGTTGTACCCTATCGGAATCCCTATCTGAAAATGTGATGGAGTACCTCGAATCTGACTTCTACTTCTTCGGCATTGGTTGTACTGATAGAACTTCTTTTTCCTTGATTTGCTCTAGCTCTAACCGGAGCTACTCTTCGTGTCAGTGATCCACCATCCCATGGATCACGTTGATCGTGCACAAGGCAAGTGTTGGATTTCCCCTCGGCACTACGGCAGCCATCTTCTCCATATCGACGTATTCTCCGAGATGGCCAGCAATGATCATTTCTTTGAGGAAAGCTTTGTAAGCTCTGCAATTTGTTGTCAGGTGGCCCTTCTCCCTATGATAAGAGCACCTAAATTTATCATTGCCCTTCCTGGGGGCCCAACCATTTCTCTGGTCACCTGAAGAATGGATCCTTTTCGATTTTGCGAAGGAGCATGAAGGTTGGCTCTTTGAACACGGTGGTGTGGGCTACGAACTCACACGGCTTGTACGTTCAGGGCTCCCCTGTTTAAATAGTGTTGGTCTCCTTTTTCCTAACTGAACTGTGGTTGGTTGAGTCATGGCCAGAGCACTGCTCGGCCTTACTTCTTTCCTCCCTGGCCTTCTCAAGTTTGGCATGGAGCTCAATTCTGGCCATGAGCTCGTTGATTGTGGACGAAGGGAAAATCATTAAGTCTTCAAACTCTCGGTTGAAGTGGTCCAGGCCGAGCTTGAAGGATGTTACTATGATTTATTGATCACAGTCTTCAATTTTATTATAGAGGTCCCAATACCGGGCTGTATATTGGCATAGAGATTCTAACCTCGCTTGCCGAAGGCCAAGGAGGGAATCAACATCTTTCTTTACTCTGGAACTGGTGATGAATCGAGCCAAGAAGGCCATTGATAAGTCTTTCTATGAGGAAATGGACCCTACTAGCAGTCAATCAAACCATAGCATACCAACCTCTCCTAGACTGGAAGGAAAAAGTTGCACATTAGGGCATTTTCCCCCGAGTAGAGGGATATCATTTACCAAAAGTGGACGATGTGCACGTAGGAATCCATCTTGGGATCATATTTATTGAACTTCGGGGCTTAGAAGCCTGCCGGAGGCCTCATGGCCTCGATTTCTGGTGAAAACGGGGAGCAGTACAGTCTCTCCCTTTGCCACTGCTCACGGGACTACTCTGGCCAGACCTCTCTACCTCTTCTTTGGGTGACTTCCTGCTCCGAGAGTAGAGTCTGACTTTCTCCGTAGGCACTGCGTCTTTTGACGTCTTGATGGTGACAACTCTCGCTTCACCCTTGAACGGGGTCTGTCGGGCGGTACTACTGCGTTGGGACCGAGATGATCAAATATTATTGTCCTCTGGCTTTTTGTTGAGTGCTCATCCCTACGCCGGACAGGCGAGAGACGATGTCTAACAAAACGGCCCTTGTTCCCACCCCTCCGAGCAGGGATTTCGTCCTCCCTTCTTTCTAATCAGTTAAGAACTGACACCATTTCCTCACCTGACCTGCTTCTGCTCAGGGAGGGTGCTCGGTGCTCCGGCTCATATTCTCCAACGTGGCTGGGGGCAAGGATTGCTCTTTTCCTCTTGGTGGCCTCCCTTAGGTGAATCATTTCTCGTATAAGGGCATCAATATGGTCATTCCTCCTCCCCAGATTGCCCTCCAACTTGCGAATGTACTATCTAGTGGTTGGTTAAGAAGGGAAATATAGATTCCGTAGTATTTTAATAAGAATAAAAGGTTAAGAAATAATGGAAAAACTATTATGGTTTGTGTTAGGGGCCGAACCAAGAGAGAGGTCGAAGCCACGAGCATCCCCCAAGAGGACGAGATCACCAGGCAAAGGTCATTAGACTGAGCCAAGCAAGGGCTGACGGAGGGGGTTCCCTGGGACTCACTTCGGCACTGAAGGTTTACTGCTCGGGGACAACTCTCTACCGCAGTACAGCATACCAAAGAGTGTCTCTTCGGCCAAATAGGAAATCAGCCTCGACTGCAGGGAAGATTCCCTTGGGGGACAGCATCCCGTATTCTCCGCATGTGGTAGACACATGCCTAACAGAGGAATCATCTTTTCAGGATTCCCATAGCATGTCAGACCACCTTTTTCAGCTTTCCAGCCATCCAATGTTGTCAAGCGGCGCCACCTGACATTTTTGGAAGTCGACCGGTCGGCCAACCGCACATACGTGCATGAGGGACATGTGCTATGTCCAATGGTATAGGTAGGGGCTTACTCATGCCAAAGAGCATGACGCACACTCGCCAATAGTCCTATATATAGAGGAGAGCATTCAATACTTGAGGTACACTTTCTCCTAGAGCCAAAACTCTGCCCATTTGCTTTCTATCTCTCTCTAGAGCTGTTTGCTGACTTAATCATCAGAGGGTTCACCGGCAACATCTGCCGATAGCCTAACGTTTTCTTCTTTTGCAAGCAGTTCATCTGATCGCCATCTACTGTCGTTTGGAACTACCAATTGAAAGTCTTACCCCCAACAATTGGCGACTCTGCTGGAGAAACCTTATCAAACTCTCCAAACACTCTCACCTCTCTGTTCTAACCTGAAGATGAACTCCAAGAATCAAAACAACTCCAGGGGAAACATATCTGATGGCCTAAGGGCCAAAGGGAAGGAGATCGTCGTGGAAGAAGGCTCTACTATCCGTACTCCTGGATAAAACATTAATCTAGCAAACCTTTATTATTTCTTATTCTTATTTTCACCGTTATTATTATTCTTATTCTTATTCTTATAACCATACGCCATCTAAATACGATTCGCGGGCATTCTCGGTAATTTAAGCTAGACATCTGACGCTTAATTCGAATCATCCAGATAATAAGTTACCAATTATGCTCCAATAGTTGAGAGGGGCTTCTTATGTCCTGGATATCCGTTAAATATATCTGGACTTCTTAAACGTCTTCGGATATCCACTAGACATCTTCCAAATTCTTGTGCCCCTAATATCACCCCCGGGACATGGGGACTGTCTCTGTGATGGCATGCATTAAATTTGCAAATATATTCTTATCCATAGAATATTCAAAATATATTAATAAAATTATACACAATCCAGGAAAAATGAACATTTAAATAAAACATACCTGAAAATCCTTTTAAATCTAATTACTGTCACTCACCTGGTCCGAAAGGTCTCGTAGAGGGTCCTGAAAATTAAATAACAATAATATAATTATTAATATAAATTTTAAAATTTCTTAACTTGTTTATTCTCTTATTTATTCTTATCTCATCGTTATTTTAATTATTGAACCTTGAGATTATGCTTAATTAGACTTTTCTTACATTACCCTACATTTTTTCTGGTCCGAGACAACTTTTATTAACTTTTGCTTGAACCGGTAGGGGGACCGGTACCCCACCAGTATGCAGCCTGGTATACCGGTTTGGGCAAAAATCCGTTTTGTTTAATTTACACAGGCCGATACGGGATCTAGCATGTCGCCCACTATACCGGTTAGGCCAAAACCCTGTGAACCGGTAGGGTAACCGGTGAGCCGGCCGGTATATCGGCTGATATACCGGTCTTCAAACCGGTCTTAAGAACAGTCGGTCAGAACGACGAACTGCTCGAGTTTTCTTATTCCAAGCTGCAATTTAGCCTCCGAAACCTGTTTTTTTAATTATGTGGTCACCAATGATTATAATACTTATAAATCTATATTTTAAAGCTTCTAAACGAATCAAAATGGTTATAATTTCATTCGATTCGACTTTTGAATAATTTTATAAAAATGACGATTAAACATGTTTAATTTAGTTTTAAACGATTCCATCCAACACAAATGATTACTAACCTTGCTAAAAACGTCCTAGAGAGATTTGGTGAAGATCAGACGATAGTCGTTCTTAGTCAAATTCTTCTCTTTTCTCCTCTCTGATTGCTTTCGTTTTTTTTCTTAATATTTTTATGTTTATTTCAATTATGTAAGGATAATAGTAAAGTAATATAAACTAATTTTAATTTATCTTTTAGTTACGCTATGGTACAACATGATGAGCCATAGTTACGATACTTCTTAATTCTATTATTCATATTTTATGTTTTGTCTTTTAATCCTTTTATTTGTTATTTTATTTTAAAAATATTGTTGAGCTCCCATAAATTCTCAGATCTCGCTCATAATTATTATTAAATCTTCTATTCTTTTTAAGAATTATTAAAACTAAATTTTTCTTATTAAACTTACTAATTATTTTTATTAGCTTAAATCCTAACTATATTTATTATTAAAAATTATAGGTATTACAATTACTAAATTCCAAATAAATTCCATTTTTTCAAGAATTCCAGAAATTATATTTTCACCCAATAAATATATTTTATCGGGTCAGGACATCACAGTGATGGTGGCGGCGGCATTGGTGGAGTTGTGGTTATGGTATTTTGAAAATTATTTACGAAAATTGTTTACGGAATAAGCGAAAACTGGTTTTTTAGTTTTCAAAATTTCCAAAAATTCTTGAAAATTTTTATGAGTTGTAAAAACAAAAATACTGATACAAATATATTTATCTAATTTATTTTCAAAACTTTTAAAAAAACCGAAACCAAAAATGTCTGTTTGTTAAAGTTTTTGGTTTTTAGTTTCCAAAAAATGAAAACTTATTTCTATTTTTGTAAGTAAAAACAATAATTATAAATATGTTTGGTGTCATCTATTGTGAAAATACTAAAAATAAAAATAGGATAAAAACATGTTTGTTAGTAATTGATTCTTTTTTATTTCAACTTGTGGTGGCGGAGTCACTATGGTGGAGTGATGATAGTGGTGGAGTTGTGGTGGTGGTGGTGGTGGTGGAATGACAATGGCGGTGGTGGCAGTGGAGGCAATGGTGGCAGTGGTGATGGTGGTGGTGAAGTGGCGATGGTGATGATAGTGATATTGGGGTGGAGTTGTGGTGGTCATGGAGTGGAGGTGGTCGTGGTCGAGTGGCATCGGCGATGGTTTTGAAAATTATTTACGAAAATTATTTACGAAATAAGTGGAAACTAGCTAATGAGTAATACCGAGCTAAGAGCTCGGCACTGGAGACCAGATCTCAGGTCAGCCCTGAAGCCCTCATTTGACTGACCTCACTATTGAAACGCCAGCTCGGGCCAAGGCTCGGTGGAAAGACCTCAGTGGCCAGGATCATTGTGACAGACCTTAGAGTATTCGTCCCTGGGCCCTAACTAACTCTTTCCCGTCTATTCTCTATTTTAAACAGGGATCTTACGAGAACTAACAGAATTGCGTGATGTCCGCCTATAATCATGGGAGCATGCCAAACGGTTAAGGAAAGGTTTCCAAAGCTTGTAGAGACTTTCCTAAACGATAGGGGGAGTATATATCCAAGAAAGGTAGCCATAAAAGCAGGTACACATAACCATTTACGACAATCTTTCTTTGAGTTCGATTTCTTTACCACCGATAAGGAACTGACTTTGGCATCGGAGGATTCTTGGGCCGGCACCACACCGGTGTCAAGTTTGCTTGCAGGGCTAGAAGACCAGAAGACCTGAAGCCAGAAATCGCATCATCGGTTGGCACCGTCTATGGGAATGACTTTTTCATTATTGGTGATAGATTTCTAGATGGTCAACACTTGTTCGATGGTCGGAAGCAATCATCGAGACCCTTCTGCAATGACTCATGAGATGTTTTTGGCTATGCAATGATAAATGGAACTATTGACGAAGAACCTGGAGGAGGTTTGCCAAGAAAATCAAATGTTAAAGGCCTAGAAGAACAGGCCACATCCAGATCCGCCTGTCGAAGTACAAGGAATACTCCCATGAGAGTTGGAAGGAAATAATGATAGGGTAGAGGAGAATGAAGGGAGGAGGCTGGAGAGACCTGACGATCAATCCCAGCACCAGGACCCTCAGGGCAGTGTGACTGCTAGAGGGGCTAAGCCACTATTGGAAAGGCAGGAGGAGGAGGATCTCTTGGCAGACATACAAGCACAGATTGATAGAATACAAAGGCGTGTGCAAGCCAAAATGCCAGTTACGGTGGAGGAATTAGTGCAGACTACGGATTCTCCATTCTCACAATGGGTGTTGGACCTGCTATTACTATCTAAGTTCAAAATGTCAGTTATTGAGTCATTCAGTGATACTATGGACCCATTGGATCACTTGGAAACCTATAAGAATTTGATAACTTTGTAGGCTGTGCCAGACGAGGTGATGTGCAGAGCCTTTCCAGTCACGTTGAAGGGAAGTTCTAGAATGTGGTTCAACAAGTTGAAACCTGGGTGCATTAACAATTTCAAGGAGTTAAGTCAAAAGTTCATTAGCCATTTTATAATAGGTCAGAGTTACAGAAAGCCTGACACTTACCTATTGACGGTCAGGTAGAAGAAAGAGGAATCAGTGAATAAGTACACAACTCGCTTCACCCAAGAGGCGATGCAGATTGAAAGTTCGGATGATAAAATGGCCATGGAGCCTTACATTTCAGGCCTGTGGTCAGAGGTGCTCTTGTTCAGCCTGACACAAGACCCCCCCACAGAATATGGCTGAGCTAATGCTCAGAGCCCAAAAATATATGAATGCTGAAGACGCCCTCAGTGCGTGCATGAGGAGAGATGAGGGACCTCAGGGGCATGCTCCCACGACGTCTGCTCAGGCACAGGTGGATCGCAAGAGAAAAGACCCCCCAAGGGGGGTGACTCAAGATCATCGGGGGAGGAGGCCAGAGCCTAGGAGCTCTCCCCAGAGTATTGGAGGACTGCCAGAGAAATACAAGCATTACACCCTGTTAACATCTTCAGTGGAACACATATTGGGTGATTTAAGAGATGATCCTAACTTGAAATGGCCAGAAAAGCTTAAGAGCAATCCTGATAGGCATCCCAGAGACAAAGACCTAGTACAAAAACCTAGTACAAAAGAAGAAAAAGAACTTCATGAGGATTGTTGCCTACATCAAGGTGAAAACATGTAAAGACCTTACATTGCTCAGCTCTGTAAAGAACTCCTAATATATGGTCACAGAAGGTTAGGAGGCTAGATATTTCAGATCAGCTCGGGACGCTATGCATTTAGCCTTGGTCAGGGCATGGTCATCATCAAACAGCACCATGGGTCCGTCGCCTTCCACTTCAACTTGCTTTCCTTTGTCTTTGCTCTCAGTTCTCACCGTCTTTACTCTAGCCACTCCAGTGGACGGAGCTGGAGGTGGAGCGGTGTTTAGGGGAATAGCAGGGGCACCACCAAAGGGATCACTTTTGAGGTCTTTTTTCTCTTATCAGCAGCTTGACCTAGTATCAAGCTTCCTCGTTCTGTTTTCAGCTTGGTTAGTGCTTTTTTGCTCAGTTTGGGGGCCATCTCTTTATCTGCTGCTGCAATACCAAAAACAAGGTAAGGGATTAGCTAACATTAAGATCGAGAAAGAGTGTGTATAATACCTCTTTCTAAGACTAAGGCCTCACTTCTGACTTCCGGGGCAAGGAAATGTGTGGAAAGGCTTTGTGGGGAAATGAGCTGATCTAGCTCGTGAATGTTGTACGCCTCAACACGCGTGAGATCATCCTTCTCCTCTAAGAGAGAGTAGTCTTCTACCTAGATGAATCATAAAGGAAAAAGGTGAGTGTGACAAAATAACCAAAGAAAAAGCATACAACCAACCAAAGTGAATCGTTCAATGCTCATACAGAGAAGAATGTACATCCCATTTTCTCTGTACGTGGGGAGTGAGTTCATCTTCCCAGCTCTGGAACTCCCACACAGAACCACTGATATAGAAAAAATTGTCCTTCCATTCTTTGACTACATAAGGTAACTTGCCTACTATGGCAGGAGATTGTGGCCTCTTGCTAAAGTACCACCATGCCTCAGTATGAGAAACCTCTTTGATCGCAAATAAGTTGCAAAATGAGGGTATGCTCAGAGATTTTTCATCATTAGACGCAGTCAGTCACAAAATAGCGCCGTTGATGAGAAGCCTATATCCATTAGGACCCAACTGTCCGGGGACGAGA